>CM060423.1:190784363-191030407 GCA_030545235.1 Helianthus tuberosus | reverse complement strand
ATGATCTTCTCCATATATATATATATATATATATATATATATATATTTTTGTAAAAACGCTGCAAACGACACTCCCACACCGTCCGTTTTAGCACCATTCCACGTGCTGACGCGTGGTCCATGTGTCACATAATGTCCCATCTTCAAGCCTCTCCATACCGTGTGTTCTAACCAAAAGTTTCTCTACACCTGAAATCTAAACTAACCAAAACTACTGCTAACAGAACAAAATCAAAGGCCGAAATCATGTCACAACATCAAACAAAACAACACTTAGAATTATCCCAATTCTCATACTCAATTACACCAAATACCAAAATGTCTAGTAAACCAGTCAATTTCAGTTATCTTACCCTAATTCAACCCATTCAATCACTCATATTAGTATTATTAACCTTCTATAGTCCTTTTCAACAATCAATTAGCAAACGCAGAGCAATAATAGGGTACGCATGAAGTTCTATTGAATTGAGACTAAAACCTGATGAATGATTTTCCGACGAGAGGTTTAACTCCCGGAGAAGTAGTAAGTGAAGTGTTATTATCATGATCTTCGTGATGTTTGGAGGTGAATAGACCTTCACTGCCACCGTGAAAGAGGAAGTCGTTCAACTGAGGAGTGAAATACTGGTTCCAGAACTCGGTTTGGTTACAAAACTTTTATGCAACGACCCATGTGGCTTCATCCCATCACTGATTGTTGGTCTCTTGAAAGGTGGCTGATTGTTTCTTTAGTTCTTGATCTCCCATGTACCCTTGATTATTTAAAAACTTTAATGCAGCAAAACATGTGTACGAGTTGATCCAAACCAAACTTTGGATCGCGGAGTCTAGATGCAAACCAAATAGAAACATTCACAACCATACTCCAGATGCAAATCAAATAGAAACATTCACAACCATATACTGCTAGTTGCAGCCCGTGGACGTAGGTTACATTGATCGAATCACATGAATTTTTGTTTCGTTTTCTTTGATTTGATTTGATTTGTCTTGTGCATGATTGTTTGGTTGTGATTTGCTATCCAAATATACCTAATAACTGATATATCTGGATAGCAAAGCATGGTATCAGAGCTTGAGGCTCTCAAGCTCTTGTTTGGTTAAAATCTTCCACCTGTTTCACGAATTTGACCTCCGCGGTGACAAAAGGGAATGAAGGTTTAAAGATCAATTGATGCCGCTGGTAAGACTCTGAACAGCCACTGCAGTAAATCACAAACAAACTAGATGTTATTCATAATTTTATTAATGTTTTATGCATATATATATGTATATCGATGTACTTTTGGGTGCTTGTGGGTTTAATTGTTGATTTGCCTATTTTTACGATTTGGTTAAGAATGTTGTAAACTTGTGTATCAACGTGACAACGTTATACGTATCATTTTATTTTTTGTATATTATCTTCGTCACGAAGTAGACGTTTTTCATCATTTATTTTTGTATTTTGTTTATGCTCGTTTATATATTATTGTTTTATGCATATACGTATATCAATGTATTTTTGTTTAATACACATCTTCATAATATGTATATATTTTCTTGGATGCGCGTATGGTTAGAAAATATTAGAAAGAGAGAATGGAGATCATCAGATGATCAAAGGAACACAAAACATATAAAAACATACATAAATAAAACAGTGTTACATTTTACACAACATTTAAGCCAAGTATGTATTCCACCAAATAAATAATTCGATCTTCAGATGATCAAAATAAAATAGACAGAAGATATACAGGCAATAGTGACGAATGAAGAGGCAGTCACTATCGGTTTCTCACTGTTTCTGCGACGGCATCTGTGGCTTCATGCCATTGCTGATTGTTGGTGGTTTCTTGCCATCTGCGATTGTCGGTTTCTCGAGTTCCAGATCTACGCACACTTTCAAAGTTGCACGACGCAGAGTCAATGCATGTAAAAAGTAATAGATGATACCGAGAAGCACGCTCATGAGACCCATGATACCGGCTGCAGAAAAGAACCTGGGTATTACATAGTAACAATGTAACACACCGTTGATGTCTGTCTGCACACTATTTTTAAGGCTTAACTTTGCACCCACAATAAATAAGACAAAAGCTAGAAAATACGAAATCCTGTATAAAAACAGATAATGTTAGCTAAGTTTGTTATATATTATAGATTTTATTATTTGATTAATCATTATCTTTAGGTGTGTATGTTAGTGATTATTCTATCCCTGGTTTGAATATAATGATAGTTATTGGAATTTGGGGTGTAAATTAACAAGATCTTGAGTTCGGGTTGTTTATCTTAAGAGAGTTTGAGCTCGGCTCGTTAAAACTCTATTTCTAAAGCTTGAGTTTGACTCGTAAGTAATTTTTCAAGCTCGAGCATGGCTCATTTATTATTTGTTTAGTTAGTTTTTACTTTATAATTATATAGGGTAAAGTTCATCTGAGAACCACCTTTGTTGTGAGAACCGCGAGAAACAATGTGATCACAACAAAATAACCTAAAAAAACCTAACCCCCCACCTTTAGGTATTTTTGGTTGTATTCACATTGGTTCTCGCGGTTCTCGCAATAAAGGGTGGTTCCTAACGGATTCTTCTCCTATATATATATATATATATATATATATAATTACAACTTTTATATATAACATATTATACATATTAAATTGTTTTTTATCATAGTTTTATCTATAACAATTTTTATATAAATATATGTTTAATATATAGATAATAAAAGATTCATTTAGTCACGTGAGCCAGCTCGAGACGGATATGTGAAGGTTGGGCTTGGGCTCGTTTATTAAATGTGCCTCAATAAAAACTTGAGTTCAGGCTTGAGCTTGTTCAAGCTCGGCTTGATTCGGGTTTTTAGCAAGCTGATCTCAAGTAGCTTACGAGTGGTTAAGCTCGTATACACCTCTAGTCATTGACGCTTTATTTAATGCTAGTATCACTTAATTCAGTTACACCGTTATCTTTAAAACCCTGAATTTATCAAACTATAACAAAAAAAGATTGAAATATTGAGTTAGAATGTTGTTTTATGATATAACTACATACCATGATATAACAATACAGACTAGGCCGATTTTGGGCATGTTAGAGAGCGGTTTGCAACACGAGCGAATATCACCAGTGATTGAATTGACGATGGAACGCGTTAGCATAAGAACCACGACCGCTGCTATGGCTAGACCAACGGCTGGACTACTTGGGTAGTGACATTCAGGTACGAGACCATAATAAACCAATCTGATTTGAGATCTCTGCCATGCAATGTGAATACATGCATGTTATTAGTATTTGTAAAAAAATATTAATACTTGCTACAACCACTAGTCCACTACTTCCTATCGGTTACCGAAATTTAAAATAAAAAACAGTCGCAAGTTAGCAACAGGTTTTAGACGAAGACAAAATAGTGACCACATACAAAACAATTGCTAAAACAGTCGTAAAACAAGGAGTTTGCTAAAATTTTGACAAAAGCACTCGCAAATATTCACACAGTCGTAAATCGGTCACAAATTCTTTTGCAACGAGGTTATATAATTATAAATCACAAATCACTTACAAATGACCTTTAGCGACTGGTTTACGACCAAAATGACAGTAGCGAATAATCTTCCGCAAATTATGTTTTTTCACGATTTGTGGATCATGATATATTGGCTAAATGCCTTTATGGCTTACCTTAACCTTCGTGGCTTCAGCCGCAAAACCTGCAACCATGACTGCAATTCCGAGTGTCGCTAGGACAACAATGACCAAAACCATTTTGCGCTCCATTTCTTCCTTCCTTAAAGAGATGGTGTTATTCTTAAATGAAAAGGGTAATTTGGTTTTATAGTGGGGACACGATAAGGAAATGGGATCAGCCTTGGGGGTGACGATTACTAAATGGAATCATCCGTGGGGGGCGTACAACTAGATAAATTAAAACAATACCAGTCTATGAATCTCGCACGCTACGACAGAGCCATTAAAATTTGTAACGTTCACTTTTGGTAATTTGTATATTAAAATTTACCATGCGAACAAATTCGCCTCCAAAGGTTGATACAAATAAATATGTTGGCAAATTCTGAATTTTGTAAGTTATCGTATATTTTTACAACAAAAAAAAAAGAAAAAAAATAAACAAAACCTTGAAGCAGTGTTGACGATATAGACGCCTGTGCTTCGATGACTTGTACATTGTCATGCACAACTTAGTTTTGAATTAATTTTACACCTAAACGTAGATAAAAACAAACATTATGCAATTGTATATTCGGAATTATAAAATATTTATAAAACATTATATTTAGTTATAATAGAAAAAAGATATGAATGTGTCAAGTTGTATAATATATTGGTGTATAGGGAAGGTTTATAGAAGGATCATATTTGTAATTTAAGAAGAAAAAATAAAGTTAAAACGCTTAGTAATATTTGATTTGACATTACAAATAGTATCTTTTGAGTATGATCATGCAAATTATACCTCTATATTAAATCATTGCACTTAGACTAAAGGAGGACCGGCGCCGGTATCCCACACAGCCCCCCTGAGGGTCGGCTCGGCCCAAACGGCTCCCCACAGCCGAATGAGACGGGGCCCCACTTTGAATATTATATTTCTTTTTTCAATTTAAATACCCTCTCTCTCATCCTTTTTCAATTTAAATACCCTCTATCTCATCCATTTTCAATTTAAACACCTAGAAAATTATAAAATAATGAGGTGGGGTAGCCCCATCCTCCATCCCCCTCAAATGTGAAGGAGGCCCATCCCCCACGAGCCGCCTACGTGGCGGCTCATCCCCTCCAAACCCATCCTCTCCATACCCTTTAGTCTTAGCTATAGCTATATAGCAATATTTGATTTGACATTATAGAAATTGTTTTTGTAAGTGTAAAACAAATCATGCAAATTATACCTATATATTAAACAATAGAGCTTTCCATAGTGACGTATATTAATAATTTATTTTCATAATTTGTATTTTTTTAATTTCAGTTTTTCTTTTTCATATTATTATATTTTATTTATTTGTTATTTAATTCTTTTTTTAATTTTTTTAATTAACTATTATCATATTTACCTTTAAAGTATAGTCTTTTTTTTATAAATTTATTTGAGCGTGTCAAATATAGTTAGTTATTTTTTTCTTACGGTGAGGAACTGAAATGATGTCGTTTAAATCGATACTGGTACAAAATTTGTTTGTATGGTTTTCTCGACGTGATAGTATAAATTTCATTGAATATAGAATTGTATTCGCAATAGAGTATCTTATGCCATAAGCTATAGGAGGTGTTGGTATGGTACAGATATCTGAATTCGTTTTGATGGTTCTCAATCAATGTAAAACACGTGTCAATATCATCTTGGGGTATCTCTTTTGATTGTTCTTCCAAGTGCCGGTATTGTATCGAATACCGGCAGAAAGCCCGCAAAGTAGCGCGGATAATCTCAAAAGTTTTAAAGATACAGTACCGTTGGTGAGTGAAGTTTCATGTATTCTTTAAATAGTTTACATTTTTTTCTCTTTAATTAACAAAAAGTAAAACCATCGAACCACCAAATCATGTGGATCCGTAAAGGTTTATTTTGAAATGGTGTATTTTTTTTAGGTTATAGGGTGTGGTCATAACCCTCATTACCATCATGATTTTTCGCGTCAGTGTCATGTCACTCACATTTAATCATTATCCAAAACCACTACCCTAAGACTGTGGGGTATGGGGCTTGGGTTGGGGCGTGGGTTGGGTTGGGTGAAAACGCCCAAGCCACCACCCCGGGTGGGCTTGGGTTGAGGCGTGGCCCAAGGGGAGGGAGTTTTAAGCCGGGCGTGAGGCGGGTCTAGCAAGGTGACATGACGGGCTCTCAGTGGCCAAACCAAACTAGCCGTTGGGGGCATTTTAAAAAAAAAATTCCTTTATAAATACCTTACCTGTTAGTGCATTTATGTCTATCGCCTTCGTTAATCCAATTCGTAGTTAAAACAATTTAATTCTAGCCTTATATTGTAATATGTAGGAAAATGCAAGTTGGCAATTTTGTAATTAATGAGAACACTCATTAAAGCCTTGGCCTATAAATAGAAGTGTTAGGGTTAGAGTTTAGAACTTTTGCAACTTCTATAACTTGGAGAGCTTGGATCCTAGAGAGAGAAAGTGCAAAAGGTGATTCACGTGATTGTACGATTTCATATCTTTGAATAGAATCACAGATTTAGTACGTTTTTGTGTTCGGTCCACGCACGTGTACGGATTCTGCACGTCACACGTGTCGATACGCAATCGTTCGGAGTCGAAAACCGATCCTACAAGTGGTATCAGAGCAGGAGCTCGAATGCACGGATCAATCACACGAATTCGCACGAAAAATCATCAGATTCAGAGTCAAAATCACTTCAGATTTGTCAAATTTCTATCTCTACTCATTTTCTTCACGTTCTTGACAGAAAAACGCCAAATTAAACGAGATTTTACGATTAAAAATCGCTAATTTTTGGATATGTTGTGCGAAAACACTTGATCTAAAAGCCTACAAATTTTCAGATCTTAATGCTAAGCCATTTGTGAGATATTGAGATTTTTGTGTTCGAAAAAATTAAAAGAGATGGCAGTTACTGTTGCTGTTGATGCCTATGATGTTCATCGATCGGATGACCACCCGATCGGGTGAGCATCCGATCCACAGCCCCACTCGATCGAGTCACATAGTCATAATTGATTAAACAGTTTTGACAATCAACTTTGTCAGCGGCCCACGTGATCATTAAAAGGATATTATCTTCACTGATTGTTACAGCCCACTACAACATATTGGCCCAATTATATTTCATGCATATGGTCAAATTGAATTAAGAGATTGCATGTGCTTTGTTTAAAATTCATATTACATTGTGTGTCACTCGATCGAGCCGTCACTCGATCGAGTTGCCACCCGATCCAAGTCCCACTCGTTCCATTGCTAGTTAGTAAAAGTTGACTTTGTTGAATGTCACCCGATCGGATCACCACCCGATCGAGCGGTAATCCGATCAACAAACTTTTTAAGTTTTGCTTCGGGTCAATACATCACGAGATATTCATTTGCCTGTTATCAAGTCCACTTTATATCAATCGGCCCAATCATTTAACTGATTTCATTTCTAAAGTCTGACTTGTCCATGTGCTTAATAAATGATAACAGTTAAGTGACCCATGTGTGTTCAAGAATAACAAGTTGAGGTCCAATTACATAATAGTATTAAAATAGCTTGTCGGCCATTTGATTTGGATTTGTAGACTTGCATGTGAATTGTCAGTAGTTTATGTGTTTTGATAACATCAGCCCATGTGAAATATAATAACTCTCGGCCCAAGATACTTTGAATCATTTCACGAGAACATTTTCATCGGCCCAATCATATTACAACAATTAATTCATTTCAAATGCATGATCACTTGATTGCTATTGATAATTGAGTTGACAGATTGCTTTGGTCCAATAACTAAATGTTTGTTTCAGTTTATCACATGAATTGATATTGGCAAGCACATGTGTTCTTTATTACGATTAGTTTGCATGTGATATTGTATTGAAAGTCAAAGTTCATTGTTGTGGTCAAATCGTAGAATCACTACTCGATCGAATCACCGTCCGATCCGTTGTACTTTGTTTGTCTTGTAGTCCTAGCATCGAGTGGTGACTCGATCGGATCACCACCCGATTCATTGCATTCCATTAAAAAGTTTAACTTTGATTGACCCACCCGATCGATTCACAATCCGATTCAAGGGACTTTGTTTGTTCAAAAGTTTAAAGTGCAAAGAATCGAGTGGCAATCCGAACGAATTGCTACCCGATCCTAATCATTTCATTTTGTTTGTGATACAGGTGATTATCAAAGTATCGGATCCCCACCCGATCCGACAGTATCCCCACCCGATCGGACAGCATCCCACCCGATCGGACAACATTTCACCTGATTGGACAGCATTCTCACCCGATCGAGTAGCCACCCGATCCAAGACACATTGTCACCCGATCAAGTAGTGTAACACCCCAAAATCGGGATTGGTAATTAAACCATGTTAATATTAATGAACGGGTAAAATACTGTAGGTGGTAAAGTGAACCCGGTGAATATTAGGATTTAAATAAATAAATCTAATATTTATTAAAAGGATGAGAAATACTTTGAGAAAGCAAAGTATATAAAAGGCCCGAGATTAACGGGACTTAAAATAAAACGGGTTATGAACAAGATAAAGTAACTAGGAATAAATGACCTAGTTAGTCATAAGTCTTATAGTAAGAAGAAAATTTGTTAAAACACACTATATGCAACTTGGTAAAGTATAGGGACCAAAGGTGACAAACTTGAAACAAGTTTGTATTAAATAAAACATTCAACACCAAAACACACACTCTAAGTGTGTGTTCTGGTCGAAAATTGCAGAGGAGCCAGGGAACTCCATGCTCAAACCCTAACTAGCAAAAATCAAGCAATTGGAAGGCTAAATCGGCTCCAAATCGAAATCCAAACTCAGAATAGTGATCACCTTCGTGAAGGGATCATAAGGTATGCCCAATTTTGCTATTTAGTTTCACCTTGAGTTCTAGGTGAAAACATGAAATCGAAATTTTAGCTTGCATGGTTAAAGTTTGGATGAAATTAGGAATGATTTTATGTCTAGGAGTAAACCCTAGTCATTTACTTGTTGAATTGATGTTCCTAATTGTGAATTCATGATCACCCGATTATGTGCTAAATGGGTTTTGTAGAAACATGATGAACACTAGAATCATAATGGTTAAATTGTGTTAATAGAACTCCCTGAAGTAAGATTTGGGATTTAGATGTTGATTAGACACAAAAATTGTTAAATCTTGGCTAAATAGTTAGTCATGAAACTTGATTTTTGATTTAGTGAAATTATGTGTCACACCCCAATATTTTCACGTATTATCGGTGGGCCCGGTGGGGAGTATCTTGACGTAGTTGATATCATCATAGTCAAACAACACAATTTAAATGTACAGCGGAAGCAAAAGATAAAAATATTACAAACCAATACAAAGTAATATCAAAGTATTACAACGGAATGTAAAGGATCCACAGGTGGATCAAATAAAAGATAATTGTTCAACAGATCTTAACATCTAAGTTTGCGAGACTCTTTATTGATGCTAGGAGTAGCCAGCCTATTCCGATTAGTACCTGCACTTAGCCTTTTTGGGAAAATACGTCAGTTTACACTGGTAAATACAATTAACTGACTCATTTTGAAAACATTTATGAAAATTGATTTGAATGCACATGGCACAAAACTTTTTATAACTTGGGATAATTATTTACATATAAACTTGTAAAAGAATTACCTGTTCTTTATGCGTTCAGTAGCCCGGATTGACACCGGGTTAGAGCTTAATAGACACACCACATGATATAGTCCCGCGGCGGGTTATTCCCGAAACCGGCGGTTATACCTTATTATTTATATATGCACTAACGGGTGTACGCCTACACCCGCGTGCTTAGGTCGTGGCCATTTCGTAAAATGATGCCAAGGATATCCGGGACATGGTCATTAACCCCCCAAAGGCCTTAAGCAAACAAAACAATTTAAACGGGACATTTCAATAATTTCACCTTCATACAATTAAAAATTCAATGCCCGACCAAGCGGGATTTTATATACCGTACCCCAAGACCGTATAGGGAAAATAAGTTAAAAGTATTTACCTGAGCATTATACAATTTATCCCAGCCGTATACCACTAAGCAAGTACAGATAGCTTTTACTGGGCTCCTAAATCTGGAACGAAGGTTTTTAATAACCTATTAGATTCCTAACGGGTCTTAATTAAGCCTATGCTTAGACCGGTTAGTTTTAAAGGAAGATACGGTTCAAAACGCATGATTAAGCGAGAACCGGATTAGAATGTGATTTAGACCTGACAAGCTTGAATACTTGTGTTATAAGGGTAAACTAAACACATTCTGGATTTTGAGATAAAAAAATGATAAGGTTTGACCCGTTTCGGCTAATTTATGCAAACTAGTTACAAAAGCCGATCCGAACGCGAAAAATGCGTAACGGGTAACCAAAAGTCATGAACAAGTTTCCTTAGTTAATATGCTTTAAATATGTTGTGATATCAGTAGGATACCTTCCATTATGCCCAAAACGATTTTAAAACCAATTTATGCCTCGTAGGGGTATTTTGGTCATTTTAAAGGTTATAAGAGAGATTAAATATTATTATGAGTTCTAGGTCTGATATAATCAGTAAAAATACTTAATTTAATAAGTTATAACAGTATGGTATAGCATATATGTGAAATTTACAATTTATAACCAACTATGCACCGTAGGGGCATTTTGGTAATTTCACATAAGCTTAAGGGTCAAAATTAGAGAGTTTGAGTTTAAAAATTTTCTTTACTGTTAAAATATATAAATTTACTTAAAACATCAGTAGGTATTAAGTTTCATATGCCAAAAACAGTTTTAACTCATACGATGCGCTTAAAACGCGTAAAAGTCGGTTTTTAAGCGATTTTCGGGTTTAAATAGGAAATCTGGGATTTTGATCAGTTTATAAAGTTCAAAAAATTTTATTTATGATATAAGATCAGTAGAAAAAGGTTTGGTGTCAAAAGGATTTGTAAAAATCATTTTATGGCCAAAAGGGCAAAACCGGCAATTATCGACCCAAGGCTAGAACCCTATGTTATGCTCAGCCTAAAAATAAATAAAAATCTTCAAAAATCCCAAAATATTATATTACATCAGTAGGTAAAAATTTTAGTATCAAAAATTGGGTTTAGATAGGTTTTACGCTAATTACACCGTTTAATTAATAAAAAGCTTTTCATTTACGCTAATGAGCATAACTCCTAATCTAGACCTCAAACTGATGTCAAATTTTAGGGACAAGTTTATAAATCAGTAATACAGATTATTGTACTCTCACATTTTCAAAATTCTCATTTTAGGGTCAAAAGGGCATAATGGTCAACATGTAAGCATATAACGGAAACATGTAAATGAATAAGATAACTATGGAACCAAGTTGTATAACCTCAAAGGGTTACACTAACCTATAACCTGGTTCTAAAGGAATCCTAAGGCATATCTAAACTAAGCTAAATCAGGCCAGAACTGAAAGTCAAAGTAAAAGTCAACTTTTGCGACTTTCGGTTGCAAACCGAGCCTATACTTAAAATTGTCGGGTTGAATCATACTTAGGTATGTTCAACTAATATTTACCAAGTTATTAAAGAGAGAAAACTGATTTTATGGTTTTTATATTAATAGTTATGAATTTTATTTAAAACTAACCCGATTGACTTTTATTTGACCCGACAATTTAAGTAAGTAAACGTGGTAATTAGGAGGTGCCCTTTTTGAGAGTTTAACACCTACCTAATTACGGTCACGTAGACATGTTCGTTACGAACAATGGCTCAATCGTTTAAAAGTCAAAGCGTTTATTAAAACGCTTGACTTTTCGGTTATAAACGCTATATAATTAACTAAGCACGAAAGGACACTTACAAAGGGTCCAAGCAAGGAGGTTTTGATCCTAAATTCTCAGGTATGAAGAGCAAGGTCTCCAACTTAGAGAATTCAGAAATCAAGTGTGGGTTTGGCAAGAATGAAGTGGGGTATTTATAGGTTTTTGAGAACCGTTAAGATCGTTCCTCGATAACCGAGCCTTGATCTGGACCGCACACTTCATACCCACTGATTTCTAATACTATGGGTGCCCAAGGATTGAAGAAATACCATTTGCAAGTGCTGGATCAAGCTGGAACAGGCTGTACAAGGCTGTAAACCATATTCTGCAGGTCTGGCAGGTCTGGCAGGCTCACACGCCCCGCATAACACCCAAGGATGGTCTACGCAGCCCGCCTAGGCTGCTTAGTTCAGCAATAAGTTCCAGAAATGGCAGATTTGGTCCCTGTGTGCATATAAGGCCCTTTTTGGCACGTTTAAGGCTCGTTAGGCCATTTTCAAGGCTCTACAATGATGCCTAAATATGAGGGACATGAAACATGCTCAAAAACATGTCGGATGTCGGTTCGTTTGGCCGTACGGTCACGTTGTTCGTCTAATTACGACGAAACACGAACGGACGCAAAAAAACGATCCAAATTACGAGACGAATGGAATTTTATCAAGCCAAACACTAAAATAAAATATTTTAGTGCTTACATAAAATTTCGGATGTCCGGGTATATTTAGAATGCAAGATATGCGCGAAAATGCAAACTTGTGCACTTTTTGACACTTTTAGTCCCTGCATGACGTAAAAGTTTATTTTTGCGCACCAAACACCTCTAAGCCTGTATCTAAGCTATATAAGGGATAAATAGGGTATGTTTAACTCATGGTCATATTCCGGAAGGTCCGATACCCTACGAATTGGCATACTTTTGCAGTTTGACGCAAATAGTCCTTTAATTGCGCAAAGTAGCGCGAAATGTCATTTAATGATATCCAAGCCTTCCATGGCCCATATTGGTCATTCCAAAGCATATACTTAAATATTACTACGCTCCTGATCGCTTAAATAGTCATTGAAAGGCGTAGATTCAAAAGTTGACGCTTTAGGCCCCTTTATTGCGCAAACTTGCGCATCTTATCATTTAATAGCATTGACGCCTCATCTAATCCATATTAGGCATTCTTGAAAGCATTATTAAACATCACGATGCTTTAGGTCTGCTAAAAGGTCAGTCAGAGGTATATTTAAACATATTGACACTTTTAGTCCCTCTAACTTGCAAAGTTGCGCGTAACTTTACTTATAGGCATCAAAACCTTAAACGGCCATTATTTAGCATTCCCGAGAGTATAATAAAATATCATGAAGCTCCCGGTTTGTTAAAAGGTCACTCAGAGGTAAGAATTAACATGTTGACGCTTTTAACCCTTCATTGCGCAAACTTTCAATTAATTACGCAAACGGCTACGCTCGATCGACAAGTGGCTCATTTGTGAGTATAATCATCGTGAGAGGTTATTTAGAAACTTATTTTAGGTATGCTAACACCTCCAGTCCTTTCATTATCAAAGTTTTCAATTTTTCGAAAAATTAGTCCCTTAAATTCAGTGTTTGACTTAATTAGGGTTTCTTACACGTGTCAATACTTCATTGGACGTGATTTTACGAGGTGTTACATCCTCACCCCCTTAAAAGAAATCTCGACCTTGAGATTTGCTAAAATGCTGGAAGTTCTTTTTGTCGCATAATGGACTTAACTTCTATAGCATATCTGGAGTCTCTCCAAGCTCCCAAAGTGACCTTTATATTAGGTACATGTATCCTTTTGGAGCTTCTTAACCTGTCGATCCTTAATCGATACAGGTTGCTCATCATATCATAAATCTGCATATCATTATGTGATGGTGCTTCTCGACTTATTAGTGAAACACATCCTTAAATCATTAGTGTGTAATGCATTGCGAGCTCCGCCAAGCTCCTTAAGTAGGTTTTAGCTTATAAACTATTTGATCTTGATACATTAGACTCCCTCGAATGATTCTATATATTCAGAGCTTAACTAGCCTGATAATTAACAAATTAGCACACCCTTCTAAGGTGATATCTTTAGTTGAACCTTATTTCTTAACAAGAACTTAGGAGGGTTGCTACTTTAATTAATCTTTGATTTTCTGCCGAATACTGGCAACTTACAGATGATTATGGATTTGTATGATCTTATTCGTTGTTTCCAAGGCAACTTTCAGATCCTGATAATTGGACTTACTAATCTTCTGTCTAACAATAGATGTTTAACATTCCATCTATGCAAGGTCTCCAAAGAAACAACCTTGATACTTATATAACAACTATTACAAAAAGCTTATTTTTAAGGTGAGATGGTTATTATAACCACTGCTTAAAACTAATCTTAAGGAATAACTAACCCTTGCCGTTTAGTCGAACAAACCGACGATCCTGGGCAGCTGATGGAAATTCTTAATTGTTGCCTAATTAGGGTTGCGGTAATTAATTCATAAGCAAATAAACCGTCTTTCTTACTTAACTATACCGAATTCTTAGAATATTGAGTTAGGCTATAAGAATCCTCTATTTTAAAACTTACTTAATCAGGGTTTCGATTCCTCCAATGATGGTACTAGCCGTTTTGGAGATTTCATAATAATAATACAGCCCTAAATGGGATATAAATCTTAACTCTACTTGTCTCTCAGTAGGTAAACAGGGTAATCTTAGGAGAAGATAATCAAAATACAAGGAGGTTACAGAGATTTTCCAAATCTCAGGCTCCAGTTCATCTATCATATTCTGTGTCAGATAAGTGACACATTTATGTTACGAGTCCACGAGTTCCTTAATCAAAGACATTTACCTGGACAATTCCATTCTGGATATCTTCTTTGAATACCATTAGCTGACTTTAGTACCATATGACCATCGGAATATCTTTGTGGTCCCATGCATTAAACCTCCATACTGATCAGGCATGGAAGCAATCTATGGAACATATTAAGATACATCAATCCTCATATGGCGCTTTTATCATACCGTTTGGTATTCTCAACCGATAGAGATCAAAGAGATATCGTCTATATATGCTGACGCACTTCCTCTAGAGAGAGGATACTTCTAAAATTTTTACGACTGAAGGTTTCTGACAGGAACAGAAGAAATGGTTCTTATGATTTCGCCTGTAAGTTTGATCTTACACTTAATATCTGGGGTTCTTACAGGAAAAATTTCTAAAAGTTTGCTAAGCTTATGATCTTATGAGAGACTTAGCAGCACCTGAACCCAATCGTAACTCTTAGCAATAAAATCACAATAAGGGATTTATCTGGTGTCATTATTAATGTGAGCTGCCTCTAATCATACATCAGGAGGGTTAAACGCCTCCATTTCTAATCCTTTTAAACTTAGCTACAAAATCTTTGACAAATTTTAGGGCAGTCTCAGCTTTGACTGGTTATTCCTTAATCTATATAACGTGAGTAGCTGAGGTAGATCCATAATGGATTTATAATGAGCAGGCTTTGAAACTTTAATGTGCCCCCTTATTGTCGTTGCTAACCACCAATAATTATTTGCATTGAGCTTAGATTTTGGGTAAATGGAATAGGGTACTATCTCAACCAATGAATTTAAAATTTGTAACATATTGACGACAGTCTAGAACTTTTATGGTGAGAGTCAGAAAATTCTTATTCCATCTTTTTCCATTTCGTGATGCAGATAATAGGTTTTTCTAATAGGGTCCTTAAAACTTGGACCATCCCATATTGTATAAGAGGATCTTTCTTGGGGACTTCATTAATGTCCTCACTAATTAAGGGTATTGCCATCGAACGACTGTGATGCATACCTCACCGTGTCCTTTCCATCATAACTGCTGATACACCTAGTGGTTTCTACTTCATCCAACAATTTCCTGCAATCGAAGGCCCCTTTTTACTATTGAAGTCTCTTGACTTCCAAGAGACGAAGTACTTTTAAGTACATCCTAAAAAGGAATGGGCTCCTTGCCATATATGATTTTGTTTGGGTTATTCTTCGCATTTGAAGTATGAATAAAGCTCTTCTCATGAGCAGCGACATGTGTTTTAGAGCAAGCAACATTTGGCTCCTTGAAACTTTTCATGACTTTTCTCATAGCCTTTCTAATAGCTGCGTTAATTACAGTTTTGGAGATTAACTCCATTAATATTGGGGTTCACATTGGATGCACCATTAACATTTGTCGCATCTCCAGCATCGCGACTGTTGTTTGTCTCTTCTGAGTTTTCCATACTCGAATCTTTGGTATTAAATACCATATTCAACAAGTGCTTAGGTGATCCGTACCATGTGTCTCCTTGAATTGCCAAAAGGCTCACCATAAGGAGTCTTGATAACTACTTGCTTCTTATCACACATCATATGGGCTTGGTTACAAGACGACCAATCCATTCTTATCACTATATCGAGTCCTTCTATTATAACGAAATAAGGACAGTGGAAAGGAATGATTCCTAATGTATATAAAACATCCATCTAATATTGCTGAAGTAATCCCTGAGGTACCATCGGCCAATTCTACTTCATACTTAACGCTTAGAGCTTTTAACAGGCAGATTTAATAATTTACAAAATCTATTGTCTATGAAAGACTTATCTGCGCATGGATCAAATAATACTCTAGCATAAACGTCATTGATCAGGAAAGTACCTGTTGTGACGTTGTTATCTTGAACGACCTCTTTAGCATTCATTTGAGAGTCCTCAGCTTTGGTCTTCTTAGCCTCCCCAGGCTTCTTGGTTTTATTTGGGCAATTAGTTTTGATGTGCCCTATTTCCTTATAACCATAGCAGGTTACGTCCTTTATGTCTTGGCACTCCAAAGTTTTGTGCCCTTCTTTATTACAGATCCCACAAGGCCTAGCTTGTGACTCTAAAGTGCATTTCCCTTTAGTCTCCTTCTTTGGGCAGCGGGTCTTTATGTGCCCCTTCTCGCCACCACCATAGCCTGTGGCGTCCTTCAAGTCCTTGCATTCATGGGTCTTGTGATCCATCTCTTTACAGATGACACATCCCCTGGTCTGTTCATAGAAACATTTTCTGAAGTGCTTCTTCCCGCAGGTTTTACATTTGGGTTTTGCCTCACTTGGCTTGGATTGGGTTAAACCGGCCTTACCTTTTTTGTAACCCTTACTTGGGGTATTATCGCACTTTCACTTATGATCCTTTAATACACGGTCCACGGCTTTGTTTACGGTTGTATCCAACATAGCATGTAACTCGGTGCCCGTTAAGTTCAGTCTTGCATTATCATTCTGATCAACTGGATGATTGCGAGCTTCAAATGAGTCAGCCATGGTGAATCTTTGAAGGCTACAGACCAAGTAGCAATAATGGGTTTAATTATATAGTGAATTGTCGAATTTGATGATTAGATAGCCATGGTGCAAATAAACCATATAGGCTAATAGATAGTATTTAATTTATTTGATTATGTTTTGCCTAGGTTTTTAAATAAACCATCTTTGGCGTTTAAACGGAATATAATCCTTCATATTTATTAGACAGGGGACGTAAGTCATGACTGTCAATGTCGTACCGACATTTTATATATAGCACAAGGGCTTGTTCCAAAGGACTTTTTGATGGCATAGATGCCTTGTCACTAGGGAAATTTTAAAACATAATCGATGATTCCTTTGGATCAGAAAATTTCATAGTTCATTGTCTTGACAAGAAGTTATGAAATAAAACTATCTTTTTCATGTATACATCTTAGCCCGAAGGTATTCATCCCAATGGGTGTTTTGATGTGTTCATCATGTTCGACGTTTATTAGCCATGATTCCTCTTGATCATTTATGTTAAATAAGGGGTTTGGAAAAATCCTAATATGAGGATGACAAGTGTGATTTTTTTTTTCGCATCACTATTGTCAGGAGTGTTAACATGTTTTCAGATGTTAACAAGGACCTGAATCTCTTTTAAACAGGTTTTACCATCGTGGCCAGGTCTTTAATGACATTCAAGCTAGGTTATACCTTTTAAGATTCTTTTTATTATGTATACTGGCAGAAAAGGAATGATATTTATTTTATTCAGGATTTTCATTATAATTATCCTAGATTTAATTAAAATATAACTATGGCACAAAAAAGGCCAAAACACAAGGGCAACTTTAAATTATAAACCATGATTTTGTAGAATCAAGGTATTTAGGCTTGAACGTTGTTCATGCCTTTTCTTGACAGGGAGTTGTAGGCTACGACTGTCTTTTGTCTTATATGACAATGAATATGGCCCGTAAGCATTATATCCCTGATGGATGCTTAATTCACAAATTGAGAAAGGATTTCGGGAGAATTCAGTATAAGGATGATTTATGCGATTCTGTCGAATCACATCTGTCAGGAATGTTAACATGTTTACCGATGTTAACAGGGATGTCCGTAATGACATATAGGCTAGGTTTACCTTTAAGATTCTTTTAATATTTAACGTAGAGCAATCCTAAATTAAGATGTTAATAGGGATCTGAATCTAATTGAGGAACTACCATCTTGGTGTCACACCCCGATTTCCACGTGTCACCGGTGGGCCCGGTGGGGAGTATCGTGACGTGGTTGGCAACTTAGTGGCCTTATATAGTGTTTAGATCACCACAAATTCTTGACACACAAGTCTACAAGTGACCACAACATCTTAACAAGTGTCCCTAGATGTTTAGGGGTTGTTTAGGGGCCAAGGGATATGAGGAAAATCGGATAAAAGGTCAAATTTCGCGTTTACCAGCAAACAGGCAATTCTGTTGGAGCTGGGCATTTGTTGCGCACCGTAACAATTATTTGTTGCGGTGCGCAACAAATCATCAGTAGCCAAAAATCTTGTTCCTTCATGCATTCGAAAGGGTAACCTCATAATTCGACTTTGGGACCTTGTTTTGTCAGTTTGGGACCTCTATTATGGGTTTTTAACAATTACATACCCTACCATTATGTTATGTTTGCTTGGATCCTTTTCGAAAGTGCCGAACAAGAAGGTTAACCATAGAAATTTTCATAGGAACCTATCATGCACTTTGAATTCGTTTATCGTCAATGAATTTCTGGATTTAGGATATATTAGATGTTTGAAAAATATAATTGGGTATTGGGATTTATAAATGAGGTCGTTCAGAGGTGAAATTTAACATGACGACACCTTTAAATCCTGCCAAAACATCTTTATTAAATCCGGGTTTACAACGCGTTTTGTCTTACATGACACGTGTCGTTATTTCATTGAACACGAATTTTCGAGGTGTTACATCCTCACCCCCATAAAATAAATCTCGACCCGAGATTTACTGAAATAAATAAGGGTATTTTTCTTTCATGGTGGATTCAACCTCCCACGTATATTCGGGATCTCTTCGGGCATCCCATTTGACCTTTACAATAGGTACACGTATCTTTTTGGAGCTTCTAATCCTGTCGATCCTCAATCGAAACAGGTTGCTCATATTATCATAGTCCTGCATATCATTAAGTGATAGCGCTTTTCGACTTATTGGTGACACGTCGCTAAATCATTAGTGTGGGTCACATTGCGCGTTCCACCAAGCCCCTTAATTAGGTCTTAGCTCGTAAGCTATTTGATCTTATACATTCGATTTCCTTCGAATGATTCTATATACTCGGAGCTTAACTAGCCCGATTATTTAACAAATTTGCACACCCTTACAGGGTGATATCTATTGTTGAACCTCATTTCTTAACAAGAATTTAGGAGGTTTGCTATTTTCATAAATTCTCGATTTCCTGCCGTATACTGGCAACTTACAATCGAGTATTGATTTATACGATCTTATTTGTTGTTTCCTAGGCAACTTTCAGATCCTTATAATTGAACTTACCAATCTATTGTCCTAACAATAGACGTTTAACATGCCATTCATACAAGGTCTCCACAGGGGTAGCCTTGATACTTATATAACAGCTATTTGTAGAAAAGCTTATCTTAAGGGGAGATGGTTATTCCAACCATTGCTCAAAATTAGTATCAAGAAATAGCTAATCCTTACAGTTAGTCGAGCAAATCGACGATCCTGGGTAGTTGATGGCGATTCTTAATTGTTGTTTAAATAGGGTTGCGGTAAACAATGCCTTAGCAAAATGAACCGTCTTTCATAATTTACTATACCGAATTCTCAGAATATTGAGTTTGGCTTTATGAATCTAAGTCTTAAAACTTACTTAACCAGGGTTTTCGATTCTGCCAATAATGGTACTAGCTGTCTTGGAGATTTCATAATACACATCCCTAAATGGGATATTAAACTTAACTCTACCTGCCTCCCAGGGGTAGACAGGTAATCTTAGGAGAAGATAATCAAGGTACAAGGAGGTTACAGAGATTTCCATATCTCATGCTCCAGTTCACTCATCAACGCTTGTGTCTAATAAGTGACACATTTTATGTTACTAGTCCACGAATTCCTTAATCGGGAATAATTACTTGGAAAATTTCAGTTTGGATATCTTCTTTGAATACTATTAGTTGACTTTAGTACCATATGATCATTGGGATATCTTTGTGGTCCCATGCATTAAACCTCCATACTGATCAGGCATGGAAGCAATCTATGGAACTTATTAAGATACGCCAATCCTCATATAGCGCTTTTGTCATACCATTTGATATTCGAAATCGATAGAGATTAAAGAGATATCAACTATATATGCTTATATTTAATCAGAATGGAAATTTTCACAAACTAGGCACCTAGCTCGGTTGGCTAGGCGCGCGAAAGGGTGCGGCCTAGACCCAGGTTCGATTCCGGGGACGGCCAATTCCACCATTTTTTTGTTGCTTTTTATTAAGCCCGTTCTTGCTCTTTTTCCTTAGATTTCTGGGAGTCATCTTCCTCCTTTGGTTCATCCTTCATATACGAAGTGTGAACAAAACTCTTCTCATGAGCAATTGAATATGGTTTTTGCATGGAATTCAGAGCGAGGAGCATTCGGCTCTTTGGATTGTTCCATGATCTTTCTATGGTTCTTCCAACTGCTGCGTCAACCACAGCCTGGAGATTAACTCCATTAATATTGAGGTTTACGTTTGTAGTTTTATTAACTTTCGTCGCATTAATAGTATTGCGACTGTCGTCTACCTCGTCCGAGTTTTCGATACTCGAAACTTGGTACTAATCACCAAGATTTAACAATTATTAGTCATCATCCTGATGACCTGACTTAGATTAGCCACGGCATTCATAAATCGTATGGGCTATTCCGTTCTGAGCATTCTTAATGAATGCTTTTTGAATGTATATCTATTACATTTAGCTTAGGTCACCAAAAGGACTATCAATGGCATTTAAGGTTTGGAGCGAGTCCAATACCTGCTTGACAGGGGACCACAATGTCACAACTGTCTTTGTCACACGGACGATTATAAATAGCTTAAAGGCTAGTCTTACAAGACTTTTATTATATATATACATATATGGCATAGAAGCCTGTCTCGATGGACGTAGAAAGATATGGCATAAAGCCCAGTCATGAAGGACATAAATGATTATATGGCACAAAGGCCTTGTCGCAAAGGTCATTTAGATATGGCACAAACGGCCTTGTCATAAGGACATTTACCCAATCTGGCACAAAGGCATGTCACCAGGAATGTTAACATTTAATATGTTAGCTTGTCACGAATGACAATTTATAGCACATAGGCTTGTTATGAATGACTTTAAAACACAACTCGGTGGTCTATCATCAAGGACCTTAATTTATTAGCCGCAATCTTATTAGATTAGGGCTTCAAGGTTTGAACGTGGTTCTTCACCTTTGGACAGGGAGTCATAGACTACAGCTGTCATCGTCTTGAAAGACGATTTATTTGGCAGATAAAGTAAGCCAATCAACATCACTAATGGGTGTTTATATATAACCATCGTATCTACTGATATTAGGCATGATCGCATCGATCATATTGACTATTAGGTTTGGGTATAATCACACCATTTTGAACAGGGGATCATAAAGATCACTACTATCTTTGTCTTACCGACACTAGAATAAAGTATAGCCCGTAGGCATTTCATCACGAGGGATGTTAATATTATGATCATCATACTGATGATACTAGTCAGGATTGCAATGATAGTATAGACTATGGGATTTGAGTATAGCTAATCCATTTGGGCAAAGAATCACAAAAGATTACAATTGCCTTGTCTCAATTGGACAATATTATATAGCCCGTAGGTATTTCCCTTCTAGGGGATGTTTATTACGGAATTGCCCCTTAGGGAAATTCATTAACCATGGTAAACAGAGACCATATTTGGTTAATTTATTAATCAAATAGGTTTAGGATTTCTATTATAATTTATCCTAATTATAAAACATTAACAGTTTTATTAGTGGCACCCAGTGGCCTGGTCACATGGACATTTATGAATTATAAGCTTATGATTTCAGAGAATCAAAGCATGAAAATATATTGACACAATAGGCCTAGTCACAAGGACAATTTTAAATTATAAGCCATGATTTCAGAGAATCAAGGCCCTTAAATATATTAGCACAATAGGCTTAGTCACAAGGACAATTTTAAATCATAAGCCATGATTTCAGAGAATCAAGGCCTTTAAATATATTAGCACAACATGCTTAGTCACAAGGACATTTATAAATTTATATGCTATGATTTCAGAGAATCAAAGCATTTGAGGTTTGAACCTAGTTCATTACCCTTTTCTGACAGGGAGTCATAGCTACCACTGTATTCTGGCTCATGTGGAAATGAGCAAGGCCCGTAGGCACTATATTACCACGTATGGTTAAAATATGATCATCTTAATTGATGATGTAAACCCAGGATTCAGAGATCATTAGACTGGGTTAGGGATCTTTTGGAGGATCCTTTATAAAAATGACGTGTGTGATTTTTAATGAATCACATATGTCAGGAGTGTTAACACGTTTTCAGATGTTAACAGGGATTTGAATCTTTTAAACAGGTCTTACCATCTTGGCCCGGTCTTATAATTGACCTGAAGGCTAGGTTTCACTCTTAAGATTCTTAATTAATAATTTGAATCTTTTTAACAGGTCTTACCATCTTGGCCCGGTCTTTTAATTGACCCGAAAGCTAGGTTTCACACTTAAGATTCTTAATTTAATTAACGCAGAAAAATTTAAATTGAGGTGTTAATACGGATCTGAATTTAATTATGGAACTGCCATCTTGGCCGGTCTTAATATGACCCGAAGCTAGGTCTTGTCCCTTTTAGATTTTGCCATTTTATTATAATGGTAGATCTTGCAAAAAGGAAATGATATTTTCCATTTATTTAATATTTATTGTTTAGAATGAAAGTTTAAACTTAATCATTCCACTAAATAAAAATATAAGTATAAAGTTGCCCTAAGCGGGACTTGAAAGGAATAATGTTGTCCTCGTAGGGACTGAAAGATAATTATGTCCTTATAAGGACTTATTAAGGAAACGATCTTCAGCAAGAGGAGTTTCTTCTTTATTTTATTTCTGAGTGTCCTCTCCTTGGATGGTCGTTTCATTCTAGTCGCGGTACGAAGCTCAACATTTCAAGGCTCCAGATGTGGAGAATTCTTATTACAGCTTCTTCGCTTGGCGACGTATCCAATTTATAAAAAGAATTTTGGAAGCAAAATTTTTCCAGATTAGGATTGAGAATAATCCTATGTTAAGTCTAGACTCAGAAGTTTAGATATGTGCAATTGTGTAACTGAGATTAAACACAAAAGACTAGTGTTTATTTCACTCAGTGTTGGCTCTGATACCAACCTGTCACACCCCGATTTCCACGTGTCACCGGTGGGCCCGGTGGGGAGTATCGTGACGTGGTTGGCAACTTAGTGGCCTTATATAGTGTTTAGATCACCACAAATTCTTGACACACAAGTCTACAAGTGACCACAACATCTTAACAAGTGTCCCTAGATGTTTAGGGGTTGTTTAGGGGCCAAGGGATATGAGGAAAATCGGATAAAAGGTCAAATTTCGCGTTTACCAGCAAACAGGCAATTCTGTTGGAGCTGGGCATTTGTTGCGCACCGTAACAATTATTTGTTGCGGTGCGCAACAAATCATCAGTAGCCAAAAATCTTGTTCCTTCATGCATTCGAAAGGGCAACCTCATAATTCGACTTTGGGACCTTGTTTTGTCAGTTTGGGACCTCTATTATGGGTTTTTAACAATTACATACCCTACCATTATGTTATGTTTGCTTGGATCCTTTTCGAAAGTGCCGAACAAGAAGGTTAACCATAGAAATTTTCATAGGAACCAATCATGCACTTTGAATTCGTTTATCGTCAATGAATTTCTGGATTTAGGATATATTAGATGTTTGAAAAATATAATTGGGTATTGGGATTTATAAATGAGGTCGTTCAGAGGTGAAATTTAACATGACGACACCTTTAAATCCTGCCAAAACATCTTTATTAAATCCAGGTTTACAACGCGTTTTGTCTTACATGACACGTGTCGTTATTTCATTGAACACGAATTTTCGAGGTGTTACACTTGGCCCTGTCTTATAATGACACATAGGCTAGGTCTTGCCCTTTTTTTTAGATTTCGCCATTTTATTATAATGGTAGATCTCATAAACGGAATGTTATTATTATGTTCATATATAATGATAAATAAATTTAGATAAAACATTTCGATGATTTCAAAGGGGGTACAGAATTGCCCTGAACGGGATTTGAAATGAATAATGTTGTCCTCGAAGGGACTGAAAGATAATTATGTCTTTATAAGGACTATTAAGGAAACGATCTTCAGCAAAAGGAGTTTCTTCTTCATTTTATTTCTGAATGCTTTCTCCTTGGTTGCCCGTTAATCCTAGTCGCAGTACGAAGCTCGGCCTTCCCTAGGCTTCAAATGGGGGATTTCCATTATGGCTTCTTTGCTTGGCGACATATTAAAAATATATAGAACTGAAAGCAATAATTCTCCGAATAGAGATGTGAGTATTCCTATGTTAAGTCTAGACTCAGAAGGTCAAAGGAATGTGCTACAGTGTCATTGAGATTAAACACAAATGACTAGTGTTTAATTCACTCAATGTTGGCTCTGATACCAACATGTCACACCCCGATATTTCCACGTATTACCGGTGGGCCCGGTGGGGAGTATCATGACGTAGTTGATATCATCATAGTCAAACAACACAATTTAAATGCACAGCGAAAGCAAAAGATAAAAATATTACAAACCGATACAAAGTAATATCAAAGTATTACAACAGAATGTAAAGGATCCACAGGCGGATCAAATAAAAGATAATTGTTCAATAGATCTTAACATCTAAGTTTGCGAGACTCTTTATTGATGCTAGGAGTAGCCAGCCTATTCCGATTAGTACCTGCACTTAGCCTTTTTGAGAAAATACGTCAGTTTACACAGGTAAATACAATTAACTGACTCATTTTGAAAACATTTATGAAAATTGATTTGAATGCACATGGCACAAAACTTTTTATAACTTGGGATAATTATTTATATATAAACTTGTAAAAGAATTACATGTTCCTTATGCGTTCAGTAGCCCGGATTGACACCGGGTTAGAGCTTAATAGACACACCACATGATATAGTCCCGCACCGGGTTATTCCCGAAACCGGCGGTTATACCTTATTATTTATATATGCACTAACGGGTGTACGCCTACACCCGTATGCTTAGGTCGTGGCCATTTCGTAAAATGATGCCAAGGATATCCGGGACATGGTCATTAACCCGCCAAAGGCTTTAAGCAAACAAAACAATTTAAACGGGACATTTCAATAATTTAACCTTCATACAATTAAAAATTCAATGCCCGACCAAGCGGTATTTTATATATCGTACCCCAAGCTTGTATATGGAAAATAAGTTAAAAGTATTTACCTGAGCAAATTTGTACAATATATCCCAGCCGTATACCACCAAGCAAGTACAGATAGCTTTTACTGAGCTCCTAAATCTGGAACGAAGGTTTTTAATAACCTATTAGATTCCTAACGGGTCTTAATTAAGCCTATGCTTAGACCGGTTAGTTTAAAGGAAGATACGGTTCAAAATGCATGATTAAGCGAGAACCGGATTAGAATGTGGTTTAGACCCGACAAGCTTGAATACTTGTGTAATAAGGGTAAACTAAACACATTCTGGATTACATAAGCCGATCCGAACGCGAAAAATGCGTAACGGGTAACCAAAAGTCATGAACAGGTTTCCTAAGTTAATATGCTTTGAATATGTTGTGATATCAGTAGGATACCTTCCATTATGCCCAAAACGAATTTAAAACCAATTTATGCCTCGTAGGGGTATTTTGGTCATTTTAAAGGTTATAAGAGAGATAAAATATTATTCTGAGTTCCAGGTCTGATATAATCAGTAAAAATACTTAATTTAATAAGTTATAATAGTATGGTATAGCATATATGTGAAATTTACTATTTATAACCAACTATGCACCGTAGGGGCATTTTGGTAATTTCACATAAGCTTAAGGGTCAAAATTAGAGAGTTTGAGTTTAAAACTTTTCTTTACTGTTAAAATATATAACTTTACTTAAAACATCAGTAGGTATTAAGTTTCATATGCCAAAAATAGTTTTAACTCACACTGTGCGCTTAAAACGCGTAAAAGTCGGTTTTATGCGATTTTCGGGTTTAAATAGGAAATCTGAGTTTTTGATCAGTTTATAAAGTTCAAAATATTTTATTTATGATATAGGATCATTAGAAAAAGGTTTGGTGTCAAAAGGATTTGTAAAACTCATTTTATGGCCAAAAGGGCAAAACCGGCAATTATCGACCCAAGGCTAGAACCCTATGTTATGCTCAGCCTAAAAATAAATAAAAATCTTCAAAAATCCCAAAATATTATATTACATCAGTAGGTAAAAAGTTTAGTATCAAAAATTGGGTTTAGATAGGTTTTACGCTAACTACGCCGTTTAATTAATAAAAAACTTTTCATTTACGCTAATGAGTATAACTCCTAATCTAGACCTCAAACTGATGTCAAATTTTAGGGACAAGTTTATAAATCAGTAATAAAGATTATTGTCCTCTCACATTTTCAAAATTCTCGTTTTAGGGTCAAAAGGGCATAATGGTCAACAATTAACCATATAACGAAAACATGTAAATGAATAGGATAACTAAGGAACCAAGTTGTATAACCTCAAAGGGTTACACTAACCTATAACCTGGTCCTAAAGGAATCCTAAGGCATATCTAAACTAAGCTAAATCGGGCCAGAACTGAAAGTCAAAGCAAAAGTCAACTTTTGCGACTTTCGGTTCCAAACCGAGCCTGTACTTAGAATTGTCGGGTTGAATCATACTTAGGTATGTTCAACTAATATTTACCAAGTTATTAAAGAGAGAAAACTGATTTTATGGTTTTTATATTAATAGTTATGAATTTTATTTAAAACTGACCCGACAATTTAAGTAAGTAAACGTAGTAATTAGGAGGTGCCCTTTTTGAGGGTTTAACACCTACCTAATTACGGTCACGTAGCCATGTTCGGTATGAACAATGGCTCAACAGTTTAAAAGTCAAAGCGTTTATCAAAACGCTTTACTTTTCGGTTATAAATGCTAAACAATAAACTAAGCATGAAAGGACACTTACAAAGGGTCCAAGCAAGGAGGTTTTGATCCTAAATTCTCAGGTATGAAGAGCAAGGTCTCCAACTTAGAGAATTCAGAAATCAAGTGTGGGTTTGGCAAGAATGAAGTGGGGTATTTATAGGTTTTTGAGAACCGTTAAGATCGTTCCTCGATAACCGAGCCTTGATCTGGACTGTATATTTCATACCCACTGATTTCTAATACTACGGGTGCCCAAGGATTAAAGAAATACCATTTGCAAGTGTTGGATCAAGCTGGAACAGGCTGTACAAGGCTGTAAACCATATTCTGCAGGTCTGTCAGGCTCACACGCCCCGCGTAAGACCCAAGGATGGTCTACGCGGCCCGCCTGGGCTGCTCAGTTCAGCCATAAGTTCCAGAAATGGCAGATTTGGTCCCTGTATGCATATAAGGCCCTTTTTGGCACGTTTAAGGCTCGTTAGGCCATTTTCAAAGCTCTACAATGATGCCTAAATATGAGGGACATGAAACATGCTTAAAAACATGTTGGATGTCGGTTCGTTTGGCCGTATGGTCACGTTGTTCGTCTAATTACGACGAAACACGAACGGACGCAAAAAAACGATCCAAATTACGCGACGAATGCACTTTTATCAAGCCAAACACTAAAATAAAATATTTTAGTGCTTACATAAATTTTTGGATGACCGGGTATATTCAGAATGCAAGATATGCGCGAAAATGCAAACTTGTGCACTTTTTGACACTTTTAGCCCCTGCATGACGTAAAAGTTTATTTTTGCGCACTAAACACCTCTAAGCCTGTATCTAAGCTATATAAGGGATAAATAGGGTATGTTTAACTCATGGTCATATTCCGAAAGGTTTGATACCCTACGAATTGGCATACTTTTGCAGTTTGACACAAATAGTCCTTTAATTGTGCAAAGTAGCGCGAAATGTCATTTAATGATATCCAAGCCTTCCATGGCCCATATTGGTCATTCCCAAGCATATACTTAAATATTACTACGCTCCCGATCGCTTAAATAGTCATTGAAAGGCGTAGATTCAAAAGTTGACGCTTTAGGCCCCTTTATTGCGCAAACTTGCGCATCTTATCATTTAATAGCATTGAAGCCTCATCTAATCCATATTAGGCATTCTTGAAAGCATTATTAAACATCACGATGCTTCAGGTCTGCTAAAAGTTCATTCAGAGGTATATTTAAACATATTGACACTTTTAGTCCCTCTAACTTGCAAAGTTGCACGTAACTTTACTTATAGGCATCAAAACCTTAAACGGCCATTATTTAGCATTCCCGAGAGTATAATCAAATATCATGAAGCTCCCGGTTTGTTAAAAGGTCACTCAGAGGTAAGAATTAACAAGTTGACGCTTTTAACCCTTCATTGCGCATACTTTCAATTAATTACGCAAACGGCTACACTCGATCGACAAGTGGCCCATTTGTGAATATAATCATCGTGAGAGGTTATTTAGAATCTTATTTTAGGTATGCTAACACCTCCAGTCCTTTCATTATCAAAGTTTTCAATTTTTCGAAAAATTAGTCCCTTAAATTCAGTGTTTGACTTAATTAGGGTTTATTACACGTGTCAATACTTCATTGGACGTGATTTTATGAGGTGTTACATTATGCCCACTAGGTGTTTGTTAAAAATGCCTAAATTGAAGCTAAAATGTTGAAATTTCGTGTGAAAACATGCATTTGAATGAAATGGCAAATTAAGCGTAATATGAAACAATAAGGGTTATAAACATCATATTGATTTAGACTTAACTGTGTAAATCATGTGATCAAAAGAAGTTAACTTTTGATAAGTTGAATTAACAAATGATGAAGTCGAATAGTAGTTTTGACTTAGAAAATACGTAAGGTGGAATAGTCGCGATTGTTAAAGACTAATCTAACCGCCTTATGAATATTGAATAATAGTTTGGCTCTCAACAAGCTAGGTGGAAGCTTGGGGAGAAAGCGGGTCAAACGAAACAAGAAAGAAGAAAAGGCGTAACTTGGATACAAGGTAAGTTAAACTTACACCCCCTTTTTAATTACTATACACTTACTAGTGAAAATTGATTGTGAATAATGTTAAGTAATTGAAATACGATGTTCCGGCATGATACAATACAAGTCGGAATGAGTAAAAAGGTAAGAAACCATAAATTATGGTAAAAATGGGTAAAATGGTAAATTAGTCGAGTGAGGACTAATAAATAACAACTTTTGAACATTACGTTATGGGTGAATTGTAACGAGTAAAAGTAGTTTAGTAATAATTCGGACACGAGTTGACTGATAGAATAAAAGATGTGAAAAGACATCATTTGGTATAAGTCATAACGGGTCAAACAATTCAAGAAGTGTATTTAAGTAGTAAGGGCTCATGGTGCTAACCAGAGTGGGTTCAAGGGGTGAAATGGTATAAAAAAAATACCATCATATGAGGATAAATGATCATTTTGACTAAACGGGTCAAATGGTGTGTTAACACCATTTGACGATAATTACTGACGATCGCTTGCTTAGTTTTGGTGATTACAGGAAAGTAATATAAGGTTCGCGATGCTATTAATTAGTAAGTTAACAGCGAAAGGTATTTTAGACGGGTCAAAACTTTGACCCGAGCAAGGTATGTACAAATACGATTATAGTTTAAAGTGCGAAATTGGTCAAACGTGTTATTAAAAGTCCTTCGTCGTAAAAGAATGGACTAAAGTTGACCGAAATGCCTTTGAATGACTAATCGGGCAAATGACCCTAAAGGGGTTGTTTAAAGGTAAGTTTAAGATCGAGTAGGTCTTTTATAGTATATAAGTTTAAGGTACAAATCTTTTGCTTAAAAACCTCAGAACAAGTCTTGTGTGAAATTTCTAAACCGATGATTAGAATACGGAACAAGTAGTTTATCACATTAAATCCACCACAAATATGGTTGTGGTGGAAAACAAGTAGAAACCATAGTATGGAAATAATGTGCAAGCAAAGGATGAGCAAAGTTAAATGTAAAGCGCTTAAATCCCTTAACAGGTCATTTAAGTTGAAAATGTAGATTGCTGAATGCTTAAAAATTTAGAATTTTATTAGTATGAACGTTAAATTATGATCCCATGTGATGGAGAATCAAATTACGGTCTCGTAGGAAAAAGAATCACGTAAAACGGATGTGTAGATTGAAAGTTATGCACGTTTTCGTGAAAAGAATCGGAGCTGGAAAATGCAGCATCTGCTGCAAAACATTCTGCCCAGTGAGCTACCGTAAGTTACGGTGGCTACCGTAACTTACGGTAGAGGCTGAAGTGTTACGGTAGCTTTCTACTGCCTTACGGCAGACCAGTACCGTAAGTTACGGTAGAGCCATGTCAGTTTTGTTGAACTTAGCATATCTTTGTTAATCGAATCCGTTTTTTAGCGTAGTTTGATTAGGCTAATTTTCTAAGAACTCTAATACTAATATTTTTCAAAATTTCCAGTTTTTAGTTATTGCAAGTACGTGGATGATGATCAAGTCGATGCTTCAAGAACCGAACACAAATTTTGGATGCTTCCGCACTAATCTAATCTAGCTAAACTATGTGGTTTTGTAAACACTGCTGAATGGCGAATGTTTCAATCCAGTTATTTGACTATGTTAAATACTATGATGAAGTATAACTTAGTTTACTAACTAAAAATTTGTTAATTGGAAATTTTGTTTAACAAATACCGCATTTTTATGATTAAACAATGAAATTAAAAGACGAGTGTTACAAGTAGCCACCCGATCCAAGACACATTGTCACCTGATCGAGTAGAGACCCGATCCAAGGTACTTTGTCACTTGATCGGATCATAACCTGATCTTTATCACTCTGTTGACCTCTGTTGACCCACTCGATCGGATACTCATCTGTTCCAACAGTCTGTTTGATAACTTTTTTTTAAAACCGATCATTTTTGTTTTGTTTGTTTGCAGGTGATTCGAAGTGATAAACGAGGCGAAAGATTCAAGGAACGATAAATTCAAGAAGCATTTCAAAAATGTCAGAAATTGGAGAAGAGTTTTATGACACGTTTTATAACGCCTTTACATCGGAAGAAACTCTAGTAACACCAAAGAATGCTACAACTGTGATATCTGAAAGTTTGAATCATGATGACATATACGGAAATCATCTGAGACCACCAAAGCTCATGAATATCGAAGATTATCACTGATGGTATGAAAGATTTGAGAACTGGGTGCAAGCCTATGCGTATGATAGTTGGATCATGTTGACAATAGGATATGAAAAACCAAGAAATGAAAAACATGAATTAATCACACTTAAACAATTCACAGCTGATGATAAAAAGGAACATTCAAGTGAATTAAAAATGATAACTTTATTTCAACAATCTGTAAGAGAGGATATTTTTTCACTACTTCAGCATGGTGAAACATCTAAGTCAATTTGGGAAGCGTTAAATGTCACACCCCGATATTTTCACGTATTACCGGTGGGGAGTATCGTGACGTAGTTGATATCGTCATAGTCAAACAACACAATTTAATGCACAGCGGAAGCAAAAGCTGAATATATTACAATCCGAATAAGAGTAACATCAAGTATTACAAATACGGTTGTAAAAGATCCACAGGCGGATCAAAAGATAAAAAGAAACTTTGTTTAACAGACTTTAAGGCATCTAAGCTTGCGAGACTTTTATTTGATGCTAGGAGAGGCCAGCCTATTCCGATTAGTACCTGCACTTAGCCTTTTTGGGAAAATACGTCAGTTTACACTGGTAAATACAATTTAACAGACTCATTTTGAAAACGTTTAAGAAAATTGATTTGAATGCACATGGCACAAAACTTTTTATAACTTGGGATAATTATTTATATATAAACTTGTAAAAGAATGACATGTTTCTTATACGTTCAGTAGCCCGGATTGACGCCGGGTTAAAGATTAATAGACACACCACATGATATAGTCCCGCGGCGAGTTATTCCCGTAACCGGCGGTTATACCTTATTATTTATTTATGCACTGTCGGGTGTACGCCTACACCCCGTGCTTAGGTCGTGGCCATTTCTTAAAATGATGCCAAGGATATCCGGGACATGGTCATTAACCCCCCCAAAGGCTTTAAGCAAACAAAACAATTTAAACGGGACATTTCAATAATTTAACCTTTATACAAATAAAAATTCAATGCCTGACCAAGCGGTATTTTATATACCGTACCCCAAGCCCGTATAGGGAAAATAAGTTAAAAGTATTTACCTAAGCTAAATATAAATTCAATCCCAGCCGTATATCAAATCAGCAAGTACAGATAGCTTTTACTGGGCTCCTAAATCTGGAACAAAGGTTTTTAATAACCGATTAGATTCCTAACGAGTATTTAATTAAGCCTATGCTTAGACCGGTTAGTTTTAAAGGTGGATACGGTTCAAAACGCATGATTAAGCGAGAACCGGATTAGAATGTGGTTTAGACCCGACAAGCTTGTATACTTGTGTAATAAGGGTAAACTAAACACATTCTGGATTTTGAGATTAAAAAAATGATAAGGTTTGACCCGTTTCGGCTAATTTATGCAAACTAGTTACATAAGCCGATCCGAACGCGAGAAGTGCGTAACGGGTAATCAAAAGAATTATGAACAGGTTTCCTAAGTTAATATGCCTTAAATATGTTGTGATATCAGTAGGATACCTTCCATTATGCCCAAAACGAATTTAAAACCAACTTATGCCCTGTAGGGGTATTTTGGTCATTTTAAAGGTTATAATAGAGGTTAAATAATAATCTGAGGTTTAGGCCTGATATAATCAGTAAAAAAAAAAATACTTAATTTAATAAGTTATAACAGTAGGATATAGCATATATGTGAAATTTACTATTTATAACCAAACCATGCACTGTAGGGGCATTTTGGTAATTTCACCTAAGCTTAAAAGGTCAAAATTTGGAAATCTGAGTTTAAAAATTTTCCTTACTGTTAAAGTATAAAATTTTACTTAAAATATCAGTAGGTATCAAGTCATATATATTTAAAATAGTTTTTATACATACTATGTGCTTAAAACGCGTAAAAAGACGGTTTTAAGCGATTTCCAGGTTTTTAAGGAAAAGCTGATATTTTTATCATTCCAGAAAGCTTAAAATGTTTTATTTATCTTGTAAAATCAGTAGCAAAAGGTTTGGGGTCAAAATGTTTTGTAAAACTCAATTTATAAGCCAAAAGGGCAAAACCGTCAATTACCGAATCATGCCAAGAACCCTATGTTATGCTCAGCCTAAAAATAAATAAAAATCTTCAAAAATCCTAAAATATTATTTTATATCAGTAGGTAAAAATTTTGGTATCAACAATTGGGTTTAGATTGGATATACACTAATTACGCCGTTTAATTAATAAAAAGCTTTCTAATTACGCTATTGAGCATAACTCCTAATCTAGACCTCAAATTGATGTCAAATTTTAGGGACAAGTTTATAAATCAGTAATAAAGATTATTTTCCTCTCACATTTTCAAAATTCTCGTTTTAGGGTCAAAAGGGCATAATGGTCAACATTTAAGCATATAACGGAAACATGTAATGAATATGATAACTAAGGATCCAAGTTGTATAACCTCAGAGGGTTACACCAAACTATAACATGGTCCTAAAGGAATCCTAAGGCATATCTAAACTAAGCTAAATAGGGTCAGAACTGAAAGTCAAAGCAAAAGTCAACTTTTGCGACTTTCGGTTTCGAACCGAGCCTATACTTAGAATTGTCGGGTTGAATCATGCTTAGGCATGTTCAACTAATATTTACCAAGTTATTAAAGTGAGAAAACTGATTTTATGGCTTTTATATTAATAGTTATCAATTTTATTTAAAACTAACCCATTTGACTTTTATTTGACCCGACAATTTAACTAAGTAAACATGGTAATTAGGAGGTGCCCTTTTGAGGGTTTAACACCTACCTAATTACGGTCACGTAGCCATGTTCGTTACGAACAATGGCTCAACTATTAAAAGTCAAAGCGTTTATCGAAACGCTTGACTTTTCGGTTATAAACGATAAACAATTAAACTAAGCATGAAAGGACACTTACAAAGGGTCCAAGCAAGGAGGTTATGATCCTAAATTCACAGGTATGAAGAGCAAGGTCTCCAACTTAGAGAATTCAGAAATCAAGTGTGGGTTATGAAGGAAGTGGGGAAGGGTGTTTATAGGTTTTTATGGACCGTTAAGATTGTTTCTTGATAAACATGATCAAATCTGGACCGTACACATTTACCCACTGTTTTGGTATACTATCGGCGCCCCAAAACAGCCCATAGGTTGACTAAAAACCGTTGGTAACCCAAGAAACCAGTTGCTGTTGCAAAACAACTGTTTTTGCAGGTCTGTGGGTCGCTCGCACCCCGCGTATGAGCTAGGCTGCTTTTATGTGGCCCGCGACTGTCTGCAGATCAGCAACAAAGTTCCAAAAATTACAGAATTGGTCCCTGTGAGCAATTAAGGTCATTTTAGGTACGTTTAAGGCCCGTTAAGCCCACCTCTAGGATCCACCATGATGCCCACACATAGGGGACATGAAAAATGGTTGAAAACATGTCGGATGTCGGTTCGTTTGGTTGTACGGTCACGTTGTTCGTCTAATTATGACGAAACACGAACGGACGCGAAAAACGATCCAAATCACGCGACGAGTGGAATTTTATAAAGCCAAACACTAAAATAAAATATTTTAGTGCTTACATAAATTTTTGGGTGTCCGGATATATTCAGAATGTAAGATATGCGCGAAAATGCAAACTTGTGCACTTTTGACACTTTTAGTCCTTGCTTGACTTAAAAGTTTATTTTTGCGCACCAAACACCTCCAAGACTATATCTAAGCTATATAAAGGATAATTAGGGCATTTTTAACTTATGTTCAAATTCCGGAAGGTCCAATAACATACGAATCGACATACTTTTGCAGTTTGACGCAAATAGTCCTTTAATTGCGCAAAGTAGCGCGAAATGCCGTTTAATGATATCCAAGCCCTCCATGGCTCATATTAATCATTCCCAAGCATATACTTAAATATTACTATGCTCTCGTTCGCTTAGATGGTCACCGAAAGGCGTAGATTCAAAAGTTGACGCTTTAGGTCCCTCTATTGCGCAAACTTGTGCATCTCATCATTTAATAGTATTGAAGCCTCATCTAATCCATATTAAGCATTCTTGAAAGTATTATTAAAAATCACGATGCTTCGGGTTCCCTAAAAGGTCATTCAGAGGTATAATTTAAACATATTGACACTTTTAGCCCCTCTAACTTGCAAAGTTGCGCGTAACTTTACATATAGGCATAAAAACCTTGGTTGGCCAATAATTAGCATTCCCAAGAGTATAATCAAATATCATGAAGCTCCCGGTTTGTCAAAAGGTCATTCAGAGGTAAGGATTAACATGTTGACGCTTTTAACTCTTCATTACGCAAACTTTCAATTAATTCCGCAAACGGCTACACTCGATCGACAAGTGGCTCATTTGTGAATATAAATATAGTGAGAGGTTATTTAGAAACTTATTTTATGTATGCTAACACTTCCAGTCCTTTCACAATCAAAGTTTTCGATTTTTCGAAAAATTAGTCCCTTAAATTCAATGTTTGACTTCATTAGGGTTTATTACACGTGTCATTACATCATTGGGCGTGATTTTACGAGGTGTTACATCCTCACCCCCTTAAAAGAAATCTCGACCTTGAGATTTGCTAAAATGCTGGAAGTACTTTTCATCACATAATGGACTTAACTTCTATTGCATATCTGGAGCCTCTCCAAGCTCCCAAGTTGACCTCTTTAATAGGTACATGTATCCTTTTGGAGCTTCTTAACCTGTCGATCCTTAATCGATACAGGTTTCTCATTATATCATAAATCTGCATATCATTATGTGATAATGCTTCTCGACTAATTGGTGAAACACATCCTTAAATCATTAGTGTGTAATGCATCGCGAGCTCCGCTAAGCTCCTTAAATAGGTCTTAGTTTATAAGCTATTTGATTTTGATACATTCGATTCCCTCGAATGATTCTATATATTCAGAACTTAATTAGCCTGATAATTAACAAATTGGCACACCCTTCCAGGGTGATATCTTTTGTTGAACCTTATTCCTTAACAAGAACTTAGGAGGGTTGCTACTATTATTAATCCTTGATTTTCTGCCGAATACTGGCAACTTACAGAAGATTATGGATTTGTTTGATCTTATTCGTTGTTTCCGAGGCAACTTTCAGATCCTGATAATTGGACTTACTAATCTTCTGTTTAACATTCCATCTATACAAGGTCTCCAAAGGAGCAGCCTTGATACTTATATGACAACTATTATAGAAAGGCTTATTTTTAAGGTGAGATGGTTATTCCAACCACTGCTTAAAACTAATCTTAAGGAATAGCTAATCCTTGCCGTTAGTCGAACAAATCGACGATCCTGGGCAGCTGATGGCAATTCTTAATTGTTGCCTAATTAGGGTTGCGGTAATCAATGCATAAGCAAACTAAACCGTCTTTATTAATTAACTATACCAATTCTCTGAATATTGAGTTAGGCTATATGAATCCTCTATTTTAAAACTTACTTAATCAGAGTTTCGATTCCTCCAATGATGGTACTAACCGTTTTGGAGATTTCATAATAATACAGCCCTAAATGGGATATAAATCTTAACTCTACCTGCCTCTCAGGAGGTAAACAGGTAATCTTAGGAGAAGATAATCAAAATACAAGGAGGTTATAGAGATTTTCCAAATCTCAGGCTCCAGTTCATCCATCATTGCTTGTGTCAAATGAGTGACACCTTTATGTTACCAGCCCACGAATTCCTTAATCGAAGACATTTTATTGGAAAAATTCCATTTTGGATATCTTCTTTGAATACCATTAGTTGACTTTAGTTCCATGTGACCATCGGAATATCTTTGTGGTCCCATGCATTAAACCTCCATACTGATCAGGCATGGAAGCAATCTATGGAACATATTAAGATACACCAATCCTCATATGGCGCTTTTTATCATACCGTCTGGTATCCGTAATCGATAGAGATCAAAGAGATATCAACTATATATGCTGACGCACTTCCTCTAGAGAGGATACTTCAAAAATTCTACAACTGAAGGCTTCTGACAGGAACAGAAGAAATGGTTCCTATGATTTTGCCTATAAGTTTTACCTTACACTTAATATCTGGGGTTCTTACGGGAGAATTTCTAAAAGTTTGCTAAACTTATGGTCTTATGAGAGACCAAACGTAACTCCTAGCAATAAAATCACAATAAGGGATTTATCTGGTGTCATTATTAATGTGAACTGCCTCTAATCATTCATCAGGAGGGTTAAACACCTCCATTCTTAATCCTTTTAAACTTAGCTGCAAAATTTTTGACAATTTTTAGGGTAGACTCTGCTTTGACTGGTTGTTTCTTAATCTATATAACATGAGTAGCTGAGGTAGATCCATAATGGATTTATAATAAACAGACTTTGAAACCTTAATGTGCCCTCTTATTTCCGATGCTAATCACCAATAATTATTTCATTAAGCTTAGATTTTTGGGTAAGTGGAATAGGGTACTATCTCAGCCAATGAATTAAAATTTGCAACATACTGTCGATAGTCTAGAACTTTTATGGCGAGAGTCGGAAAATTCTTATTCCATCTTTTTCCACTTTGTGATGCGGATAATAGGTTTTTCTAATAAGGTTCTTAAAACTTGGACCATCCCATATTGTATAAGAGGATCTTTCTTGTGGACTTCATTAATTTCCTCACTAATTAAGGGTATTGCCATCGAATGACTGTGATGCATACCTCACCGTGTCCTTTCCAGCATAACCGCTAATACACCTAATGGTTTCTACTTCATCCCACTATTTCCTGCAATCGATGGCCCCTTTTTCTTATCGAAGTCTCTTGACTTCAAAGAGACGAAGTACTTTTAAGTATATCCTAAAAGGAATGGGCTCCTTGCCATATATGATTTTGTTTGGGTTATTCTTCGCATTTGAAGTAAGAATATAGCTCTTCTCATGAGCAGCGACATGTGTTTTAAAGCGAGCAGCATTTGGCTTCTTGATCCTTTTCATGAATTTTCTTATAGCCTTTCTAACAGCTGCGTTAATTACAGTTTTGGATTTTAACTCCATTAGCATTGAGGTTCACATTTGATGCATCATTAACATTTGTCGCATTTCTAGCATCGTGACTGTTGTTGTCTCTTCTGAGTTTTCCATACTCGAAGCTGTGGTGTTAATACCAAATTCAACAAGTGCTTAGGCAATCCATACCCCGTGTCTCCTTGAATTGTCAAAGGCTCACCATAAGGAGTCTTGATATCTACATGTTTCTTATCATACACAATATGGTCTTGGTTATAAGACGACCATCCATTCCTATCACTATATCGAGTCCCTCTTATTTTAATGGAAGCAAGGACAGTAGAAAAGAATGATTCCTAATGGATATAAAACATCCATCTAATATTGCTGAAGCAGTCTCTGAGGTACTATCGGCCAATTCTACTTTATACTTAACGCTTAGAGTTTTAACAGGCAGATTTAATGATTTACAAAATCTATTGTCTACGAGAGACTTATCTGAACCTGAATCGAATAATACTCTAGCATGAGCGTTATTGATAAAGAAAGTACCTGTTGTAACATTCTTATCTTGAACGGCCTCTTGAGCATTCATTTGAGAGCCCTCAGCTTTGGTCTTCCTAGCCTCCCAGGCTTCTTAGTTTTATTTGGGCAATTTGTCTTGATGTGTCCTATTTCATTGCAACCATAGCAGGTTACGCCCTTTATGTCTTGGCACTCCAAGGTCTTGTTCCCTTCCTTATTACAAATCCCACAAGGCCTAGCTTGTGACTCCAAAGTGCATTTCCCTTTCGTTGCCTTCTTTGGGCAGTGGGTCTTTATGTGCCTCTTCTCGCCACAACCATAGCATGTGGCATCCTTCAAGTCCTTGCATTCATGGGTTTTGTGATCCATCTCTTTACAGATGACACATCCCCTGGCCTGTTTATAGAAACATTTTTCGAAGTGCTTCTTCCCGCAGGTTTTACATTTGGGTTTTGCCTCCTTTGGCTTGGACTGGTTATAGTCTGAACCGGTCTTACCTTTTTTTGTAACCTTTATTTGGGGTATTATTGCACTTTCACTTATGATCCTTTAATATACGGTCCACGGATTTGTTTACAGTTGTATCTAACATATCCTGTAACTCGGTGCCCGTTTAGATCAGTCTTGCATTATCATTCTGATCAACTGGATGATTGCAAGCTTCAGATGAGTCAGCCATGGTGAAGCTTTGAAGGCTACAAACCAAGTAGTAATAATTTGCTGAATTGTCGAACTTGATGATTAAATAGCCTTGGTGTATATCAACCATATAGGCCAATATATAGTATTAAATTTATTTGATTATATTTTGCCTATGTTTTTAAATAATCCATCTTTGGCGCTTAAACGGAATATAATCCTTCATATTTGTTAGACAGAGGACATAAATCATGACTGTCAATGTCGTATCGACATTTTATATAGCACAAGGGCTTGTTCCAAAGGACTTTTGATGGCACAGGGGCCTTGTCACTAGGGAAATTTTAAAACATAATCAATGATTCCTTTGGATCGGAAAATTTCATAGTTCATTGTCTTGACAAGAAGTTATGAAATACAACTATCTTTTTCATGTATACATCTTTGCCCGAAGGTATTCATCCCAATGGATGTTTTGATGTGCTCATCATGTTCGACGTTTATTAGCCATGATTCCTCTTGATCATTTATGCTAAATAAGGGGTTTGGAAAAATCCTAATATAAAGACGACAAGTGTGATTTTATCGCATCACTGTTGTCAGGAGCGTTAACATGTTTTCAGATGTTAACGAGGATATGAGTTTCTTTTAAACAGGTCTTACCATCATAGTTAGGTCTTTAATGACATTCAAGCTAGGTTATACCTTTTAAGATTCTCTTTTAATATGTATACTGGCAGGAAAGGAATGATATTTATTTTATTCAGGATTTTCATTATAATTATCCTAGATTTAATTAAAATATAACTATGGCACAAACAGGCCAAATCACAAGGGCAACTTTAAATTATAAACCATGATTTTGTAGAATCAAGGTATTTAGGCTTGAACGTTGTTCATGCCTTTTCTTGACAGGGAGTTGTAGGCTACGACTGTCTTTTGTCTTATATGACAATGAATATGGCCCGTAAGCATTATATCCCTGATGGATGCTTAATTCAGAAAATAAGAAAGGATTTTGGGAGAATCCAGTATAAGGATGATTTATGCGATTCTGTCGAATCACGTCTGCCAGGAATGTTAACATGTTTACAGATGTTAACAGGGATTTGAATCTTTTGAATAGGTTCTACCATCTTGGCCTTGTCTGAAATGACATATAGGCTAGGTTTACCTTTAAGATTCTTTTAATATTTAACGCAGAATAATCCTAAATTGAGATGTTAATAAGGATCTGAATCTAATTGAGGGACTACCATCTTGGCCTTGTCTTAAGATGACACATGGGCTAGGTCTTGTCCTTTTTAGATTTTGCCATTTTATTATAATGGCATATCTTATAAAAGGAATGATACTTTTCATTTATTTCATATATTATATTCATATATATTGATAAAATGAAATTTTGATAAAGCATTCCAATGATTTTAAAAGAAGTACAGAATTGCCCTGAACGGGACTTGAAAGGAATGATGTTGTCCACGAAGGGACTGAAAGATAAGTATACCCTTATAAGGACTTACTAAGGAAACGAACTGCAGCAAAAGGAGTTTCTTCTTCATTTTATTTCTGAATGTTTTCGCCTTGGTTGCACGTTTATCCTAGTCGCAGTACAAAGCTCTGCATTCCTAGGCTTCGGATGGGGAGGATTTCCATTACGGCTCCTTTACTTGGCGACATATTAAAAGTATATAGAATTGAAGGCAATAATTCTCCGAATAGAGATGAAAGTATTCCTATTGTTAAGTCTAGACTCAGAAGGTCAAGGAATGTGCTACTGTGTCATTGAGATTAAACATAAAAGAATAGTGTTTAATTCACTCAATGTTGGCTCTGATACCAACCTGTCACACCCCGATATTTCCACGTATTACCGGTGGGCCCGATGGGGAGTATCGTGACGTAGTTGATATCGTCATAGTCAAACAACACAATTTAATGCACAACGGAAGCAAAAGATGAATATATTACAATCCGAAAAAGAGTAACATCAAGTATTACAAATACGGTTGTAAAAGATCCACAGGCGGATCAAAAGATAAAAAGAAACTTTGTTCAACAGACTTTAAGGCATCTAAGCTTGCAAGACTTTTATTTGATGTTAGGAGAGGCAAGCCTATTCCGATTAGTACCTGCAGTTAGCCTTTTTGGGAAAATACGTCAGTTTACACTGGTAAATACAATTTAACTGACTCATTTTGAAAACGTTTAAGAAAATTGATTTGAATGCACATGGCACAAAACTTTTTATAACTTGGGATAATTATTATATATAAACTTGTAAAAGAATTACATGTTTCTTATACGTTCAGTAACCTGGATTGACGTCGGGTTAAAGATTAATAGACACATAACATGATATATTCCCGCGGCGAGTTATTCCCATAACCGGCGGTTATACCTTATTATTTATTTATGCACTGTCGGGTGTAAGCCTACACCCCGTGCTTAGGTCGTGGCCATTTCTTAAAATTATGCCAATGATATTCGGGACATGGTCATTAACCCCCCAAAGGCTTTAAGCAAACAAAACAATTTAAACGGGACATTTCAATAATTTAACCTTTATACAATTAAAAATTCAATGCTCGACCAAGCGGTATTTTATATACCGTACCCCAAGCCCGTATAGGGAAAATAAGTTAAAAGTATTTACCTGAGCTAAATATAAATTCAATCCCAGCCGTATATCAAATCAGCAAGTACAGATAGCTTTTACTGGGCTCCTAAATCTGGAACGAAGGTTTTTAATAACCTATTAGATTCCTAACGGGTCTTTAATTAGGCCTATGCTTAGACCGGTTAGTTTTAAAGAAGGATACGGTTCAAAACGCACGATTAAGCGAGAACCGGATTAGAATGTGGTTTAGACCCGACAAGCTTGTATACTTGTGTAATAAGGGTAAACTAAACACATTCTGGATTTTGAGATAAAAAAAATGATAAGGTTTGACCCGTTTCGGCTAATTTATGCAAACTAGTTACATAAGCCGATCCGAACGCGAGAAGTGTGTAACGGGTAATCAAAACAGTTATGAACAGGTTTCCTAAGTTAATATGCCTTAAATATGTTGTGATATCAGTAGGATACCTTCCATTATGCCCAAAACGAATTTAAAACCAATTTATGCCCTGTAGGGGTATTTTGGTCATTTTAAAGGTTATAAGAGAGGTTAAATAATAATCTGAGGTTTAGGCCTGATATAATCAGTAAAAAAAATACTTAATTTAATAAGTTATAATAGTAGGATATAGTATATATGTGAAATTTACTATTTATAACCAAACCATGCACCGTAGGGGCATTTTGGTAATTTCATGTAAGCTTAAAAGGTCAAAATTTGGAAATCTGAGTTTAAAACTTTTGCTTACAGTTAAATTGTAAAATTTTACTTAAAATATCAGTAGGTATCAAGTCATATATATTTAAAATAGTTTTTATACATACTATGTGCTTAAAACGCGTAAAAAGGCGGTTTTAAGCGATTTCCGGGTTTTTAAGGAAACGCTGATATTTTTATCATTCCAGAAAGCTTAAAATGTTTTATTTATCTTGTAAAATCAGTTGCAAAAGGTTTGGGGTCAAAATGTTTTGTAAAACTCAATTTATAAGCCGAAAGGGCAAAACCAGCAATTACCGAATCAAGCCAAGAACCCTATGTTATGCTCAGCCTAAAAATAAATAAAAATCTTCAAAAATCCTAAAATATTATTTTATATCAGTAGGTAAAAATTTTGGTATCAACAATTGGGTTTAGATAGGATATACACTAATTACGCCGTTTAAATAATAAAAAGCTTTCTAATTACGCTATTGAGCATAACTCCTAATCTAGACCTCAAATTGATGTCAATTTTAGGGACAAGTTTATAAATCAGTAATAAAGATTATTGTCCTCTCACATTTTCAAAATTCTCGTTTTAGGGTCCAAAGGGCATAATGGTCAACATTTAAGCATATAACGAAAACATGTAATGAATAGGATAACTAAGGATCGAAGTTGTATAACCTCAGAGGGTTACACCAACCTATAACATGGTCCTAAAGGAATCCTAAGGCACATCTAAACTAAGCTAAATCGGGTCAGAACTGAAAGTCAAAGCAAAAGTCAACTTTTGCGACTTTCGGTTCCGAACCGAGCCTATACTTAGAATTGTCGGGTTGAATCATGCTTAGGCATGTTCAACTAATATTTACCAAGTTATTAAAGTGAGAAAACTGATTTTATGGCTTTTATATTAAAAGTTATGAATTTTATTTAAAACTAAACCGTTTGACTTTTATTTGACCCGACAATTTAAATAAGTAAATGTGGTAATTAGGAGGTGCCCTTTTGAGGGTTTAACACCTACCTAATTACGGTCACGTAGCCATGTTCGTTACGAACAATGGCTCAACCGTTAAAAGTCAAAGCGTTTATCGAAACGCTTGACTTTTCGGTTATAAACGATAAACAATTAAACTAAGCACGAAAGGACACTTAAAAAGGGTCCAAGCAAGGAGGTTATGATCCTAAATTTTATCAGGTATAAAGAGCAAGGTCTCCAACTTAGAGAATTCAGAAATCAAGTGTGGGTTATGAAGGAAGTGGGGAAGGGTGTTTATAGCTTTTTGAGGACCGTTAAGATCGTTTCTTGATAAACGTGATCAAATCTGGACCGTACACTTTTACCCACTGTTTTGGTATACTATGGGCGCCCCAAAACAGTCCATAGGTTGATTAAAAACCGTTGGCAACCCAAGAAACCAGCTGTTGTTGCAAAATAGCTGTTTTGCAGGTCTGGGGGTCGCTCGCGCCCCGCGTACGAGCTAGGCTGCTTTTACGCGGCCCGCGACCGTCTGCAGATCAGCAACAATGTTCCAGAATATACAGAATTGGTCCCTGTGAGCAATTAAGGTCATTTTAGGCACGTTTAAGGCCCGTTAAGCCCACCTCAAGGCTCCACCATGATTCCCACACATAGGGGACATAAAAAATTCTTGAAAACATGTCGGATGTCGGTTCGTTTGGTCGTACGGTCACGTTGTTCGTCTAATTACGACGAAACACGAACGGACGCGAAATGCGATCCAAATCACGCGACGAGTGGAATTTTATCAAGCCAAACACTAAAATAAAATATTTTAGGGCTTCTATAAATTTTTGGGCATCCGGATATATTCAGAATGTAAGATATGCGCGAAAATGCAAACTTGTGCACTTTTGACACTTTTAGTCCCTGCTTGACTTAAAAGTTTATTTTTGCGCACCAAACACCTCCAAGCCTATATCTAAGCTATATAAAGGATAATTAGGGCATGTTTAACTTATGGTCAAATTCTGGAAGGTCCGATAACATACGAATCGACATACTTTTGCAGTTTGACGCAAATAGTCCTTTAATTGCGCAAAGTAGCGCGAAATGCCGTTTAATGATATCCAAGCCTTCCATGGCTCATATTGATCATTCCCAAGCATATAATTAAATATTACTATGCTCTCGTTCGCTTAGATGGTCACCGAAAGTCGTAAATTCAAAAGTTGACGCTTTAGGTCCCTCTATTGCGCAAACTTACGCATCTCATCATTTAATAGCATTGAAGCCTCATCTAATCCATATTAAGCATTCTTGAAAGTATTATTAAACATAACGATGCTTCGGGTTCGCTAAAAGGTCATTGAGAGGTATAATTTAAACATATTGACACTTTTTGCCCCTCTAACTTGCAAAGTTGCGCGTAACTTTACTTATAGGCATAAAAACCTTGGTTGGCCAATAATTGGCATTCCCGAGAGTATAATCAAATATCATGAAGATCCCGGTTTGTCAAAAAGGTCATTCAGAGGTAAGGATTAACATGTTGACGCTTTTAACCCTTCATTGCGCAAACTTTCAATTAATTCCGCAAACGGCTACACTCGATCGACAAATGGCTCATTTGTGAATATAAATATCGTGAGAGGTTATTTAGAAACTTATTTTATGTATGCTAACACTTCCAGTCCTTTCACAATCAAAGTTTTTGATTTTTCGAAAAATTAGTCCCTTAAATTCAATGTTTGACTTCATTAGGGTTTATTACACGTGTCATTACATCATTGGATGTGATTTACGAGGTGTTACATTAAAGTTGAAAGCTGAAGGTGGGAAGGATATCAAGAGAAACAAGATATAGTTGTTGAAGAAAGAGTTTGACTTGTTTAGTTGCATGAAGAACGAAACAGTTCGTCAAGTGATTGTACGATTTTGCCATCTGAAGATTGAAATGGAAAGGTTTGGAATCCACAAAGAGAGTGAAAAGATGGTGGATAAACTCGTCGAGGCATTTCCACACGAGGACGATTAGAAAATCTATGTGATCGTTTTGAAAAATGATGATAAGTTCGAAGAGATGACGTTTGAGAGCTTGATTGAGAAAATTGAGGGACATGATTTGTTATTACAAAAACAAAACAAGATGTCTAGCTCTAGTTATCAACAGAACGTTGATCTATACTATCGCAGAGGAATGCTACAAAAGAACGAATCTCCAAAGATAAGAACAGGTTATAGTGCAGAAAAAACTGGTGACTCGTCAAACAACATATCTTCGAGCTATGATCCAGGATATCATTCTTCATCTGCTTCTGCATTGTCAAAATCTAATCCAAACCAGGATTGGAAAAATTCTCCACTTTTGAACAATGAGTTTGCTTAACAGCACATGAGCTTCTTAGCTTCTATTCTGGTATCTTACGAACGTTTAATTGCAGGTAAGATCGGAAATCCAAACATGACGAAGGAGGATTACGATCAAGTCGATCCATAAGAGATGGAACTCATGGACATTCGCTGGTGCATGGCAAGCGTTATACGAAGAGCTTAAAGATTCATGGAGATAACTGGAAAAAAGTGCTTGGAAGACCCAGACATGAAGATAGGTTTTGATAAAAACAAAGTCACTTGTTTCAAGTGTAAACAAAAGGGGCACTTCAAGAGAGAATGCACGAACAACAAAGCTGATGATAGCGTGAATCCTTTTTATGAGGATTACTACAAAAAGGCAATTTATCATCAGAATAACGAGCAACCAACCAGAAATCAGATTGAAGAAGGACCTTCTAAAGAAAAGAGACAAGCTGTGATGACACTTCGTGATCGTAGTGAATCCAGTATACAAAATGAAAAATCTGTTTGGGATAATTTTGATTGGGATAAATACTTCGATGAGGAAGAAGGAGGAGTCAGAATTCTAATTCATGATGATGAAGGGTATGATTGGAGTCAACATGAAAAAGAAAATGGAAAAGCCAAGGCCATGGTTTTTGAAATCAAACAAAGTCGAGAAGAAAGGCATGCTCGCATTAGGCTGGATGAAGTGTATGATGCCTACAGGGAAGCAACATAAGCAGGCAAGTGGAGCAAAGTAAAGGAATGTTTTGTCGATCCTCAAGGAAACCCAACTAAATTAATACTGAAACAGTGGATTTTGAAGCACTAGTTGTTGCAATACCGAATGTGAGTGTCTGGTGCAAAGGCCTTGAGGAGATTCCAAGGTACAAAGTAAAGGTTGAAGAAGGCATAAAGAAGGTGATATATGCCAGTTTAGAGAAGAAAAAGAAGACGAATGAGGAGATTGTCGATGAAAGTGAGAAGCTGGTGAATGAGGTAAAGAAGGTTGATGAGAAAGATGAGGAAGCTGTTGCAGAGAAACAGCAGGAGATTGAAGAAGTTCAGAATCCACGATCAAACGAAACCACAGTGCCAATCACTGAGGTAACTACTCAAACTGATTCTTCTGATCAATCAGTTGATAATAAAGCTGAACAACAGTGCAAGAAATACATGGAAACGTGCAGTGCTTGTACTGAAAAGGATGAAAAGCTTAAAATCAGAAAAATTGAATTCACTAAAATAGAAAAAGATTTTCAAAAATAAAAGTCATGAAATGATTGAAAATGAAAATTTTTTGAAACAAGAAAATGAAAAGATGAAACAAAGATGTGATGATCTTGAAAAAGAAAACAAAATATTGAAAGAAAAGTGTTCAGCTGTTTGCAACGAATGTGTTCCAAAAGATAAAACAATTCAAGAGTTGCAAAAAGAATATGATGGAATGAAATTGTCATATCATAATGTAAAAGAAGCTTATGAAACTTTGAAAAGTAAAGTCAAAAGTTTAGATGATAGATTGTCTGCATGTCAGAAAACAACTAAATTTCTTGAAGTAAGATATGAAGGTAAACAAATGGTTTTAAATCAATATATTGATGATGTCGCTAAGCTTAAGCAAGAACTGGCAGATAGAGAAAAGTTGGTCAATAAATTGCAAAGTTATCATGCGTCTTCATACATTCTGGAACGTATTTTCAACATCACACCCGATGGGAAAGAGTCAGAAAAGAACAAAAAGGGAATTGGGTCTGGATAACATCAGGTTCCACCACCGTTGGAGAATAATTATACATTCTATGATGGCGAGAAGGTGGAAAAAGCAATAAACATGGTTGACCAGTTACCTGACAACATCGATGTGACTTACACCAAATCTGATGACATTAGTGATTCAGAGGTGGTTGGTAAGGTTGTTGAAAGTGTTCTAGCAGAGGAGTCTACCAAAACAGATAAGTCTAAATCACAAGATGAAAATGAGGGAAGTTTTCATGATAATTATCTTAAACACTCAAAATCTGAAAAAAGTTCTGAATAATGATTCAAAGGGATTGGTTTATACCATGATTGGATCGGACAAACTATTTTCGGATAATGAATTCCCAATTCAAAATGTGATTTCAGATAAAATCAACAAAGTTTTCAAACTGGTAGAGATTCAAAAGTCTGAAATTTCAAAGTTTGCTGGAAAAAGTCACAAAACTTTTTATAACAAACCTGGTTACAAAACGAAAAACATGAAGGCTGGGTTGGGTTATAACAAGAAACAAAAGTGGAAAAGAAATGAAACACCAAATTATCAGGAAAAGATGAACTTTGTTCACGGAACAAGTTCTGAAGAAGAGAAAGAACTCCAATTTAGGCGACAGTCTAATGAAGAGTTCTACGCTCAAAAGAAACAACAACAACAACAACAGGTTAAAGATGTGTCCAAAAGAACATGCTTTAAGTGTGATCAAATTGGACATCTCAGTTGAAATTGTCTAAATCTTAAACCTGTTGGTGTTGAAACAAAAAAGAAGTCTGATGTTGTGAATCAGAAATCAACCAAGTTTGAATCAAAGCAAACTTGGAAGCCAAAAATGTCAAAGGCTGACTCACAACAAACATGGAAACTAGTAAAACCAAAATTTAGAACAAAACAAAGTTGGAAAACAACGGTAGATGTAACAAAACCAAACCAGTTTTGGAAACCAAAAGTTTTTGTTCAAAATCAAAATGTTCGAAAAGATTCACATTTTTATAAAAGAGGTGCTCCTAAAGGACAAACTTGGGTTAAAAAGAAACAAACGGTTTCTGTGAGTGATAATCAGAATGAAAATACATTTGTGAAAAATGATAAAGATTTTCCGAAGTTAAACGAATCTTATTGTGTTGAAATGCCTAAGGTTAAACAGAACTGGGCTAATTTGTTCAAGTAATTGAATTGTTTGAATGTGCAGGTGCTCAAGAACCTTGAAAAATACCAAGATGGAGATGAGAGCAGCCTGGCACGAGGAGAGGAGGCTGCTGGTCCCTGTGTCTGAAATCAGGGAGTTTGTTCATTTCTGTAAATAAATAAACCATATTTCAAAAATCCTAAAAATTGAAAAAATTTAAAAACCAAAAATATGTTTTTGTTTTGTCAAAAATTTGAAAAATAAAAAATATGCTTGTTTTTAAATTTTGTCAAAAATTCAAAAAATTTACAAAAATACGTTACTTGAAAACGCCGAAACCCTCACGGCTGAACAAACATGATTAATTTCACAAGATTGAAAAACGGTTTTCAAACTGTAAAATGTCAATGTGTTGTAAATCATGGGGGTATATTTTCTGCAAAACAGAGCATGAGATGCAGAAAATGGATGGCGAGACAAAGCTATCAGTGTCAGGTTGTCAAATTTTCTTTAAATGGTTTTGAATTTTAGGGGGAGTAAGAAATTGTCAGAAAATCCAAAAAAAATTTGAAAATTTGAAAAAACCAAAAACATGATAAATTTCAAAAATGAGATTTTGTGTAAAAAGAGGAAATGATAGTACATCAGTAGACAATCACAGTACGCTAAAGAAATGAAAAGTCAAATGTGATAAACCGTCTCTGATGATATGCCAGTAGTTTTTTACACGCTTAGTAGATTGTTTTCGAGATATAAACCTAAATATCAAATACTTACTTATCTCGTGGGGAACATCTCTCGGATACATGGATAACCCCCAAAATCTTGTTTGAGAGATTGCCTGATTCTGAGATACTAGGTCTTTATACTGTTTGATATCTGGGGTATTATACCTGGTCTTCTGATATTGCGGAAGCAATGGCCTAGACCTCGTATAATACTTTACGCGCTTTAAAAGCCTACCCTCTGCACAAAAATTGAAAATATCGAAAGATATGAATCAATTGCAGTTGAAGAAAAGATTTCCTAAAGGGAACACACCTAAAGTCGAGCCTTCATCTCTTTGACTGAACGGAAGTTCATACCTGAGCTCTCAAGGTCTCGCACTAACCCAAAGAACATATATCAAATTGGTATACTCACCTGTAGGACTGAATCTAGGGAATTTTGATACGGGAGTATATTATGAGGTGGGACACGCGAATAAGTTAAGCCCTTAAAACACTAAATCTCGTATCTCGAATCGATTGAACTTTGTGTAAAAATTTAAGTGGATCAGTATACTGACAATCTAAGTGAATCGTTTAGAACTTAAAGTGTTTAAAGCTCAACGGTGCTTGTGATTTGTCATAAACTGATATGATCCTCTAACGCGAACTCAAACAAAAATATTGTCTGTAAATATTTCTTTACTGCTTTATTTTTCAGAAAAATACAAAAAGATTTTAATTCTATTTTATTTTCGACAACCGATGTCTGAGATGCCGAGTTTTAAAATCTAAGTATGCTGATCGTGTTTCTGAAAAATAATCAAGTTCATTAACTTGAAACTTGAAAATTTTTAAATCAAAATTCAAAAACAGTTTGTGAGATCTCCAAGGTCATTAAGTTGGACATGGATGATTAACTATGAGGGATTTGGATTCTTAAATTGTTAAAATCTGTTGTAAAGAGCAAGGTTACAGTTTTGGATTCTTAATACTGCCAAATCTATGAATTTTGTTGATAAGGGGAGAGAATCAAGTAATCCTGGATATATTCATATTATTATATTTAGAGCCAGGATCTTGATTTAAAAAGTTTTAAAAGAGCCAGGTTACTATTCCTGGACAACTGAAAATGCTTTCACTGTAAAAATATTTTAGCATATGTTGAGAGAGCCAGGTCATCAATCCTGGACATTCAAAACATTTTTACTTATAAATGTTTGAGGATTACGGATGTTGTACCAGATTACGATCCCGATAGCCGAGTCTAAGGGGGAGTCTGAAGACGAGCTCGACGCAAGGGGGAGCTTGTAACCGGAAAGCTAGGTGTCGATCCCAAAGCACGGAAGCTTGTCGAAAGGGGGAGCCTGAAGAAAGAGTCTACCGAAAGGGGGAGCAGCTGAAGCTGAAGACAGATCCACAGGGATTCTGTTCAAGAAAGAGGGAGTCTGTATTTGCTGAAGACATCAAACTTTCAAGAAGAGTCAAGAGAGAGAGAAAGACAAGACGCTACGAGATTGACTGCGGCAATATCCAAGGGGGAGTCTGTTAGTGCATTTATGTCTATCGCCTTCGTCAATCCAATTCGTAGTTAAAACAGTTTAATTCTAGCCTTATATTGTAATATGTAGGAAAAGGCAAGGTGGCGATTTTGTAATTAATGAGAACTCTCGTTAAAGCCTTGGCCTATAAATAGAAGTGTTAGGGTTAGAGTTTAGAACTTTTGCAACTTCTACAACTTGGAGAGCTTGGATACTAGAGAGAGAAAGTGCAAAAGGTGATTCACGTGATTGTACGATTTCATATCTTTGAATAGAATCACAGATTTAGTACGTTTTCGTGTTCGGTCCATGCACGTGTACGGATTCCGCACGTCACATGTGTCGATACGCAATCGTTCGGAGTCGAAAACCAATCCTACATTACCATATTTAACATTTTTCTCACACAATATCAAACACATAAAACACAATCTTGCCATGAGTTCTTCAAGTTCAAGTGAATCGTCATCATCATCTAACGATGGTGCGGAAATATTTCTACAAACGATCGCGGCGGTGGTGAAAGCTATCGTGGAAGACGAAGACGATGAGGAAGAGACTCCGCAACCTAAACGGAGGAGAAGGTACATCGCTCATGAGCGGCACACCGCTAACAATTTGTTGGTAAGCGATTACTTCTCAGCAGAACCTAAGTATGATGAAAAAATGTTTAGGCTTCATTTTCGTATGAGTAGAAACTTATTTTCAAGGATATCTAGAGATCTTGAGGAGAAATATGTTTATTTCTAACAAAAACAGGATGTAACCGGGCAATTAGGATTTAGTACGTGGCAAAAGGTCACGGCCGCACTTAGGCAGTTAGCGTACGGCAATAGTTCGGACATTATGGATGACTATTTAAAAATGTTTGCACGTGTAGCTAGAGAAAGTCTTCACAACTTTTGTTCGTGTATTCTAGAACTTTATAGGAAAAGATATTTAAGAAAGCCCTCGTTCAGTGACATGCAACAAATATTGGAACATCACGTAGATTATCATGGGCTACCTGGGATGCTAGGTAGTTTAGATTGTATGAAATGGCCTTGGGAACTTTGTCCTACCGCATGGCAAGACGCTCACATGAGTGGATTTCACGGGATGCCAGCCATCATGCATGAAGCGGTTGCGTCCCAAGATCTTTGGATATGGCATGCATTCTTCAGTATGCCAGGTTCACATAATGATATTACCATCATAAACCACTCGCCCCTTTTCAATGATCGGGTAAATGGTATAGGACCCAAAGGAACTTTCTTTGTAAACGGGGTTCAGTACGTGTATGGGTACCACCTAGTTGATGGGATTTACCCAGAGTGGGGGGTTTTCGTAAAATCGTTCACAAGACACGGTACCATAGATCCAAAGAGATTAAAGTTTAACAGGGTCCAAATGGCTGCACGTAAAGACGTCGAGCGAGCATTCGGTGTTTTGAAGAAAAGGTGGCGAATATTGTCAATGCCTTGTCGACTATGGGACAAGGATCAGATTGGAAACGTGATGTACGCATGTATCATTCTTCACAACATGATTTTGGAGTATGAAGGTAGAGCGGTCGTTACCTACTATGATGACGATGACCCCCAACCAGGTAACGTAACAGTTACAGACGAAGATAAAGCGTCAAATGAATTTTTGATCAAGTCAAGGGATATACGTCACAACCTTCGATCTGATTTGATGGATCATGTTTCAACGATTCCTGGGTTCGAAACCGACGAAGACGACGAAGAATGATTGTTTTTTATTTCGATAATTATTATGTATGTTTATGTAGTTTTTAATGGTTATATATATATATATATATATATATATATATATATATATATATATATACTACTTTAATAAGCATATAGCAAGGGCAGAAATGGTCATTTAGGAATGTGTTGAAAACACCCTCAATGCACAATGTACAACACTTAAAGCACCAAGAAACACAAATAATTTACCCTTCAACTGGATCATCTTCAGCCATCCATTTCTCTCAAGTTTTCACGCGGATCGCAATCTCAGCCGTCTACTTTAGTTCACATGGATCAACTTTTCAATTCCTCTCTCTCACAACTCATACATCTCACAAAACCATCAGACCTTCTCTCTCTGGCGACTCAAGAAAACCATGCCTGATCTCTCACCGGATCCGTTTCATGACCAGATCTGTGAGGATTCCCCCGCCTATTCCCCTCCGCCTTGTTACGCTGCTTCAATTGCGGCTTCTCCTTCATTCCAGGTATCATACTTCTCCAATTGAATCGACAACTTTTAATTTTTTTCTCAAGAACTCAAAACTACCCATGATTTGTCTTTTATTCAGAAATCATCAACCTAAAATCAAAGCTTTGATCTTGATTTTGTTTTTAGGGCTTTGCTGATGTAAGTAACCATTGAATCAAGATCAATCCGTGATGAGTGTACCAGTTGATAGAAGGGTCGAAACTGAATCACCTTTCATGGTTCAAGGTTAATTTCTGTTTTGTAGCCCTAATTTTGGTCGCAATCTCAATTGGGTTTTCTTGATTTTGGGGATTTGGGTGTTTTATTTCAACTTTTCAAGATTTTTTTTATCTGTGTTTGTTGTATAACTTGTTTTATGTTTGAAAGTTTGTGTTTATCTTTGTAGGGATATGTCTGATGATTCTTTAAATGTTTTAGGTTTGTAGGTTCGAGAAGATTGGAAAAGAAGACAAGGACGGATGCTCGCGTTTTATCATATCGGAGCTGCAAGAAAACTTTGTTTCTAATGTATTACGCTCTCAATTTGGTTCGTTGTTTATGTATATTGTCTTATTTAATTTGTTTCTACTCCTGGTAGCTTATATGATTGGGAGCTGAGTTGAAAGACGTCAAAGCTGATATGTTTCAAGGTGATAATTAACCTAAATTTGTGTGAGACTTGGTTCCTTAGGTGATTGGTTAAATGGGTTAAAAATGGTTTGTACCGTGTAACGACAGCTACCCAGTGAAAATTTGTGTTTTCTGTAGCAAATTGTGTTTTCTATACAAGCCTCACTAAGCTTAATTGCAAGTAAACTGCTTCTGTTGAAAATATTTTTAGTACAACTAAACTTTAAAGATTAACTGGGCATTTGGTAATTATATATCTCCTTTCTATATAGAGGGCTATTAATTCATTCGAAAAACAAATAGACAGAAGTTGGTGTATGTTAACATTAACTGATTAATTTGGTTAACCGAATCTGATTTTAGGTTTGGAATTGAGCAAGAGTACACTTTGCTTCAACCAGATGTGAAGTGGCCTTTGGGTTGGCCTGTTGGAGTGTCAATATAGTCAAAGTAAGAACTTATGCTTATTCAATAGCATATATTGTTATAAAAATGATCTTGTATTTTTCCTTTTGGCTGCTTTTAGCAGCAATTGAAGTGTCAATATAGTCAAAGGGCCAAATTATACCAGTCAATCCTCCAAATATGCCGCTGGGTCGTATTTCAAAGTCTTTTATATGTAGAGATATGATATATTATATAACTGTCATGCTACTAATCCTGTACGGTATATATTTTAAAGGACATGCACAACTGTCTCTTGGACATTTCGCCAGTTCTATGAAAAGGTATGGATTTTGTGGCTTCTTTTTATTAATGTTAGGATTTCATCTCAGTTAGGTTTCATGGCTATCAAATTTGTATACATTTGAGCAAATTTGGATATTCGATTTCATTAATAACAACTCAAAGCAAGAACACATCTTCTGAAATCCATATGGCTAAGTGTAGTGGTGAAAATAGGCGGGTTGGTTAATGGGGCATGGGTCCGGTTGACTTACAAACCATCTTTTATCGTCCGATTATCCGTAACGAGCATCGTCCGTCACTAGCGTCGACTCTGTAACGAGTCGTAAATGTATAATATTTTTATTTTATCGTCCGAGTTGTCCGTAACGAGCGTAGTCAGTGACTAGCGTCAAGTCCGTAACGAGTCGTAAATATATAATATTTTTATTTTATCGTCCAATTCGTTTGTAACGAGCGTACGTCCATAACTTGCATCGAGTTCGTAACGAGTTGTAAATATATAATATTTTTATTTATCGTCCGATTCGTTCGTAACGAGCGTACGTCCATAACTTGCATCGAGTTCGTAACGAGTTGTAAATATATAATATTTTTATTTATCGTCTGAGTCGTTCGTAACGAGCGTCGTCCGTAACTAGCGTCGAGTCCGTAACAGTTATGATCTATTTTTTTTGAACGCGTAACTGAAACTAACTCTGTACTTTCTCTTTATTTTACATGAAAATTAATTTTTCTAACCTTAGAACAGTGAATACATTCTTTGTTGTATTATTCAGGTAATTGTTATTTAAGTTTTCTATCTTTAGCGCAAAAAGAAACGGAGCAGCACGAGGCTGCTAAACAACAAGCTAAATTCGTAACAAGCTCCAGCTATCGGAATATGGTGTCAAAGATGAACTATTGTATGTTGGCTGCATTAATATTTTATAACGACCAATAGGCCCAAACCTCAAACCAAACAATTAGTAACGGTTTTCTTTGGTTCGGTTTTAATTTTCAACGGTTCGGTGCCGGTTTTGGTGATAAAAACCGTGACCAACGGTTTGACCCATAAACCGTTAAAACCGGACAGCAAACTCCGAGGAAGGACATGCAGGATCAAATTACTTGCAATATATATCTATCCCATTAGTCCTCATAAGTCAATACCTTGGTGAAGTCATCAAAAAAGCTTTAAACATACACATATGCTTAAAGTAAATTTTGACGGGAGAAAAGCTCGCCCATACCGTGATTGTTAATTTTCTTAGCTTTGAACATCCCCGATGCCGGTTTGTTTGTTTAATTTTATTCACAGCAACATGTTTTTTTTTTCAATGTCAATATCAATAAATGATGTTTGGTATATGTACGTTTAGAAAGTCTTTGTGATATTTTCAAATTGAACAGAAAGCACACAAATTTTGATGAATGTTTGATATAGAGGTGGCTTTTTGACCCATATACTTATAAATGAGTTGAACTGGATTTTGTTTCATCTCGAATGGCTCTAAGTAGTTTTTTAACTAAAAAAGAAATTGGTTCAAATAGGTTGAACCAATGTTTTCATAACCGGACCGGATGTCGAACCGGTCTCCTTACCGGTCCACTGGTCGAAACGGTCCGACCGGTCGAACCGGATTTAAAAACCGGATAATTTCTTAAATAATTTTTAAATATAAAAAAATATAAACACGTTATTAGCCACCTACACAAAGTATGTTTTTATTAAACCCATTATTTATTAATAAGTTAGAATTCTAAAAATCAAATTATACACATATTATTCATATATCCAATCTAACGGCCATCTTTCATCCCACAATTCTATCCAACAATTATATGTATTTGACTTTCATGACCTGCAACCAAAAAAAGTAAAGGGCACACATTCCTAACATCAAAACCCTTCTCTCATTGTTACTGTTTCTTAAAACCCACCCACCTACCCTTCTTGCATCCCCATTTCAACCTAAGAGAGAGAGAGAGTGAGATCGATAGGCAATGAGAAAGAGAAGGATGAGAGATGATTTGGTGGTGCAACTGATCAGAATCGGCTACGGTAACCACAGTGAAGGCTAGAACCTCCGGTGAACATCAAGATTTAAACAACGGTCACCGACCGGACCCCAAAACACTGCCCAAAACCCATTCCATCTTCTTCCCTTAGCTTTTTTCCACCAGAAAGTTTGAGAGTTCACTGTAGGTCACCGGAAAGTCTGAGAGCTCACTGAAACCGGTCCGACCATTCATCGATTTTCCGGCCGAACCGCCGGCCGCCGGCCCAACTTCCGGCCAAATGCAAGAACGGTTTGTTGTGGGGAACCGGACTGGCGTAAGCAGCGGATCCCTGCCCGACTGGTCGGACCGGCCGATCCGGTCCGGGTTTAAGAACATTGGGTTGAACATATCAAGAGGTGTCTATTGTCTATATTTAACTTATTGATCATGGTCCAGGTATCTTTTTCTAACGCCGATGTGAATTTAGTAAAGAAAAAAACGATGGGGACATCCGCATGTCAAACGAACTTTGGCATGACATAGCTCACAATTTGGATTTCTTGTTTTGATCAAAATTAGATTTTGTTCTTGATTTGAGTTTCATTAGCATAATTAATACATATAATATTTTGTTGCTTCAACTTAGAAAGTGGAGAGTCATCTAATAAGAATGTCGAATATGATTAATAACCATATATATTCAGGTTTGTGGATTTTGAAATTTGTTTAATATTTTGTTTTATTAAAGACCAATTTTTTTATTGACCAACTTATTTGATAGGGGTACAATAAGATATTAACATATGGAAGTGTACACTCATATTTCGTGGGTACTGATAGTAAATGTGTGGGGTGATATCGGGTCCTTAACTTACCCATCATCATTGCTTAACACTCAAGTGAATATTATGTCCAAAACATCTTTACTAGACCAAACTTTCACAATTATTGACTTGTGAAAAAAAAAATCCAAAAACCCAATTCTAGAAAAATAATAATCCAAGCTTTCTCTTATGTTACTCGCTTCCATTCAGGAACACATAAGGTGTGTTGTTGTTATGGCTCAAAACCGAAACGCTCCGTACATAGACCTAAACTAACCAACCTAAGTGATATGTTTCCTGCCGGATCGCGCGGGTAAACGACTAGTATATATATATATTAAAAAAAAGTTGATGTGGCTTGGCCACGCCAGCCCAGCCACGCCCACCATACCCCCTACAACATGGGTTTGGGGTTGTTGATCTTCAAGTTCCACATGTCAACCCATGCCCCCAACCTAAGCCCCACCATACCCCACGGTCTAAGACCATAGGGCATGGTGAGGTTAGTCCCCAAAGAGACCACCCGCCACGTAGGCGCCACCTCACCATAGGTGGAGGACTATTCCCTTGGGAACTACCCAAGGGTGTGGAGGGGAAGCCATGACTACCCAAGAGGGGCCCACCAAAATTAAAGCAGTCAATCAAAATTAAAGTATGCAAGGAGAGAGAGAGAGAACAAGGAAGAGAGGGCCCACCACTTTGCTTCGTCGGAGACGTCTTGGAGAAGACGGGAGGGACGCGACGACCCTCTAGGGGGCGGTGTGCGATGTGGCCGATGACCCGGGACAGGGAGGGGACGACCCCCACACCCGATGGTCTAAGGGTGTAGTCATGACCCAAACCACTAGCCCCTTATTTATTTTCATTCATTTTTGTCTAAAGAAAAAGGAAATGATTTCTTGAAAAATGGAAAGGAAGACCAGGTTTCCATGGTTTAATCCATGCAAACCATGGCGGATCAAGCAAGGGGGTGGTGTAGCCTTCCATTCATGTTCCTAGTTGGCAAAATCATGTCCCAACCATAACCTCCACACCCTTTAGCCTTAAAAAAAGTGAGAACTCATTATTGGAAAATATACGGGACTTACAAATACCCTGGTAACGAATAAGATTAGTTGAACATAGCTTGGGCTTGACATGTGACTTTAAAGAAGGTTAAAGACATAAAACTCTAGAAGGTAGATTTAAATATGAGACAATTGCTAAAATGACAAGGTTTACAATTAGGTCACCACTTGAAGGTTGAAATTAGGGATGAGTGTGGTATAGGTATTGAAAATCGTCAAAATTGGGTACTGGTATTAGTACCAAAAATGTTGAGTACGGTAAGGTACTGATATTTGAAGGTAAAAGCTGGTATTTTACAATACCGAACCGAAAACGCCAAAAAGTGGGTACAGAGTCGGTACTGAAAAAATTCGGTACGGAAAATTCAGTACTGATACTAGTACCAAATGCTCATCCTTGATTGGAATAGTGTACCTTGTAGTTGAAGGGTTGGCTCTAGTCTATACTACCTTATTAAGAGAACTGGGGTTTCTACCGTTTTGGTAATTTTACCACGTGTAGTAATTTCGAAGCGTCATCTACAAGAGATAACAACCCATTTAGAGGGGAGAGGGTAAATTTGGACATTGTGAAAAAATTAAGACGCTTGGAGGGTATAATTGGAATTCTGGTACGAAACTACTCTGTGACACTCAACCGTTTGAATCCCAATCGTCCTTGCCTTTCCTTGTTCTAGGTTAGGGTTTTATCTATATAACAATTCCCTCTACATCCCTTCACCACCCTCATCAGTGAATGCTAATTTTATTATCATGTTGCAGTTGAAGCATCCTGCATTTACGGCGATTCATCGACAATTGGCATAATCGTGACTCTGTTTTCTTCTTTCAAGTATCTGCACTGAAATCGAGTTTCTACAAACTTCTTGATCCGTTTATCAGGTACGAATTTGCCCAATTGAGTTATTTTCATTCGAGTTTTGCTATTTGTTTTATCGATTAATTCGTTTTGATTTGTGTATTGTGATTTTAGAATGCTCACACTTAACTTTGAATCATAGTACTTTTGATTTGTAGGAATTAATTATATGAAAAAGTAAATTAATTGAGTTATATGCAGGATGTCTCTCTTCTTCATGGTCTGGGAATCAAATTTGTTCTTGTTCCAGGGACACATGTACAGATTGATAAGGTTTTAGCTGAAAAGGATTAGTTATTTTTGGATTAATGGGTAATTTTAGGTGTAGTTTAGTAAATAATGGTGTAGTTTTGTTGAATATATGGTTAATTTGGTAACCAATTCAGGACGTGAACCGAAATACATTGGAAGATACAGAATTACTGACCCTGATTCGCTCAAGGCTGTGATGGATTCAGCGGGAAGAATCCGGTTGATGATCGAGGCAAAGCTGTCACCAGGGCCGTCTTTATGCGGCATCTGTAGACACGGAGAAAACAGGCGGTTGCATTCCAATGTCAGTGTTGCAAGTGGTAATTTTCTTGCTGCCAAGGTAATCGTCTTTCTGTTTCTTGCAAATGTGCAACAAATGAAAAAGGCTATGTCGCTTAAGTTATAGTTTTTGACAGAAAAGAGGAGTTGTCGAAGGCATTGATTATGAAGCAATGGGCGAAGTAAAGAAAGTGGATGTTCATCGCATACGTAAGCGGCTGGATAATGATTCAATTGTGATTTTAAGCAACCTTGGATATTCTAGCTCCGGAGGTGTACTAAATTGCAAGTGTGCTATGTAGTTGTTAATAGGTATTTTTTGTTACTGTTAGTCGTGATCTAAACGAATATAAAAATAACAAGATTATAGTCGCTCCATCCCAAGTTTTTTGACCCGAGTAATAAAAATAGGTTTTCGGTGACCCACGATTATGCTGGAGACATAGTTTTGACCCATATGGTCTGCATTCTACTTACTCTGGTATCCTATTGAAGAATTATATATATGCTCTTAGTAAGAAAATACATGTTTAACTGTAACTATATTGCAAAATTTTTAATTATTAATTGATTTTTGTGGTAAATAATAATGCAGCACTTATGAAGTTGCTACTGCTTGTGTGTTGGCGCTTGGAGCAGAGGAACTCATCTGCATTATCGATGGGCCAATTTTGGATGAATGGGGCCGGTTAATCAGATTTTTGACACTTGAAGATGCTGACATGTTAATACGTAGGCGAGCCAAGCAAAGCGAGAATTGAGGGTTTTTACGGTCTATTGTTTGTGTAAGTAGTTGAATTTTGAGTATGGTGTGTTTGTGTTGTCTGTGGATTTTGATTATAAATTGTTGCTTTTAAACCCTAAATTGATAAGGAATTTGTTTTTTTCTTATTTTACTTTTACTTCAAATTCTATAGCCACAAATTTATATTCTTTGTATGTAAGAAGTTTTAGCTGCCAGTATATACAAAAAACATGATTTAGTTTCTTTTAAAACAGTTTTACCATTTTGTGTGTTTTGTGAAATCGATACCTTGGGCGGAATCGTGTAATCTGTCATCTTGATAGGGTGTGAGAGTCATGGCAGGTTGAATTGTTCAAACATCAACACTAACTTGCATATGCTTAAAATCGTGTAACCTGAGCACAATCCGTTTAACTCATTTATTTGAACGTGTCAAACGGACGGGCTGGTAGACGGTAATCAAGATGCAAACTTGTTAATTGGGTAGGTCGGTTTAAAAATTGTGTTAAATACTTAAATGGGTCACAAACGTTGACTCCCACTGCCAACAACACATTGATTGCACCTCTTGAAGAACTGCAGAATCTTGCTGGTGGGAATGACATAAAGGTGCATAGTTTCTTGTTCTTTAAAATCTAACTATGTGAACATATGTTTTATATGCTATTCGACCAGTCAACGCAATAATGGTTGTCGATTTTTGTTTCACAAGGCTTGGAGGCAGCTCTCGACAAGGCTGTGCAGCTTGACGATGATGGAAAGATTAGGTAAATACTATACAGTTATATACTATACAGTAATATGATATAATGTTACGTTAATTTTTTTTGTTACAATGATAGAATATTGTCTTTTACTTTGTTCTTAAGTGGGGTTGATCCGGAGAGCATGAGCATAGCAGAACGTGATGTAATGCTCGTTTTTCGCACCCTATGCAAGGTTTTTGTTTCTTTTTATCTTTTTTTTTCATGATTCGTGGCTTAAATAATAATTCTTACTGTATTCTTTATTACTGTAGATGGGCATGAAAGAAGATAACGATGCAGTTACAACAAATACACAAATCCTATCTCTTGAACTTCTACAGGTATTTTATTAAAGTTGATAACTCATCTTTTCAGCCAACTTTTTTTTTATAAATTGTTCAAAATATGAAATTTCCAGGGCTTGTTAGAGGGTGTTCGTCACTCGTTTACTAAAAAGTTAATTTTTATGGACCCGGTGAAAGCTTATCTAATATATGCTTTGCTACGGGCATCGGTTTCACAATCTCCAACAATATTTCAGGCATGTTTTAACTTTTAAGCTTTGATCACGGTTTTTCTTCTCTTTTTATTTTAGTTTTAAAAGTTTTACTTTCAATTTTTCAAAATAATATTTTATCATTTTTCTCACAGTATGCAACTCGAATTTTTTTTGTGCTTTTGTTGAGATTTAGAGAAGGTCTCAAGGCAAGTTATGACTTCTACTTTAGACATGTTTTTGGAAATTTGTTGTTTTTGTGTTGATAATTTTAATATCCATTTTCAGATCGAAACTGGCATCTTCTTTCCTTTGATTGTTTTGCGAACTTTAGACAATTCAGAATGTCCTGTGAACCTCAAATTAATGGTGATTTGGTACAACATCCGCTTACATTTTGGTTTACTAAATGAATTTGTCACAATTTCATATTCTCATTCTAACATCACAGGATGCTAGAGAAAATTTGCAAGGAGCCTCAGATTCACCAATGCTTTACCTTAAAGATATCCAACAGGTATTTCTTTTGTTCATAGTTAAACTTTTAATATTCAAATATTTGATTTACTGTATAGCCTATAGCTTAGAGTGTGATATCTCTGAACGAACGTTTTTTCAATCGTAACATAATTAATTTGTATAGAAGGTTTTACACTTTACAAGGCGCGTTGGGCTAGGTTGACCCAAAGCACTTTTAACCGGTGTGTCAAATACGATTATAAGAAGCGCATTATGCCATATCGATTGTTTTGGACATTCTAATTATTTTCTAGGTAGGATAATCACATTTCATTGTTTTTTGTTCTATGCATTGTTAGATGTTTATAAACCACACAACTTTTATGTGTTTCATAATACTTTGTTGAGCCCTGTATGTTTTCTAACTCCAAGAGTGTGCCACGACTTGCAAGTTCTTAATTTGGTGCATGTATATTACGTTGACCTTGTGCTTTTTTTTTTGCCTATTTTTGCATTGAAGTTTCTGATGAATATGCTTAACTTGTAAAACATGATCATTGGAGCGGCTCATATGGATGAACTCTGGTTGTTTTATTTCTGAATATCTGTATAGCTATGCCTTAAAACAATGGAATTTTAACTTTATGCTTGGCAAGTTTTTATCATTTTCAGCTGGCTATTTAGGCTACTACCTCTTTATCTGAGTTAAAGCAATCACCATCAAATGAACCATCATGAGCAGCTGAGTTTTAATTCCACAAGGGTTTATTCGACACACAACACTGGGTTTACTGTTGAATATGTAGTTTTGCATTTTTTACATAATCACATTGCTCTATTGCATGTTTTTTTTGGATTCCGCTGCAACGCGCGGGTAAACCCACTATTTAAAATAGTGTTATTTGGTAAGTTAGAAGGGCAATTTTTATCTTTTTTTTGTCTAAAAACTTAGTTAAAAATCTACTAGTCGAACAAAGAGAGGAGGTTTATTCACACTATAATTTGCACAGAGAATTGGGTGTAGGATAATTTCTTAAGATTTTATATGTTACATTTAGCCAAAGAATTTGCCTCGTTATGAGTTCTTAAATATCATACTTTATGCATTGAAGCACCGACCATGAAACTATATATATATATAGGTAGAGAGTAGGGTACAAATCTCCTTATCGTACATTATGTATGCGCTACCCACAGCCATACACGTGTCCTGATTCAATTTAATTAAATAAGGGTATATCAGACATTCTATTCGAACATCTAAGGGCTAATCAGGGAATTCCGTCAACTAGGAAGCAGATTTCGAGTTTGTTTCATAACCGTCCATTTAATTATTGTTCGTATCAATTCGATTTCTAGGTTTTTTGATTGATTCCTGACCGAACCCAGATTGGCGATGTTCGAAAGTGCTGGATTCGTTATTTTAGGATGTTTGTTTTTGGTTTTTCATCATAGGTTTATGGTTGAGTTCTGGGTTTTATTTGATTTGAAGCTTTTTTCATTTTATTAGATTGTAATGAGGTTGAAGATAAGTTGTTTCTGGTTTTATTTGTTGAGTTTAACGTATCGCATGTGTTGTTTGATATATCGCATGTGGTGTTTTTAACATAGCTCAGGTAGTTAAGATTGGATTATATGTATAATTTCGCATGTTTAAGTTGGACATTTCGCACACAATGAAGTTTAATATTTAATTTCGCATGTTTAAGTTGGAGATTTCGAAAACTAGAAAGTATTTAACATATATAGCTATTTATTTCGCACGCTTTAAAAGTAAATATATTTATTTTTGCACAGTGTGTTTCATAATTCAGTTCAATAACTGAAATCAAATAATTCAGTTCAATAATTGATTTAAATAATTCATATCAATAATTTTTCTTTTATTATATAGTTTATCTTTTTAGCACTATTTCTAACATCCTATTAAAAATGGAAGATCTACCAACATCCTCTTCTTCTGAATCAAGTATCAAGCAGGCTTTGAGGAAAAGGATTCAGGAACAAATTCAAGAGGATCGATCATGTCAAGAGATGTTGGAGACCAACATTTCTCGTGTAACAGAAAACATGAAAAGAAGACAAGAAATTCTGAACTTGCTATCTCAGATGCAAGTGAGTAGTCTTAAAGAAATTGCTGTTATGTTCATGGTGGATTTGGGTGAGAGGGAGGAGAAGCAGTTGAAAGAGTTGGCAGATGCATTAACTATCTTAAGATGATGCTCAATGAAGATGAAAATGGAGTTTCTTTCATCTTTTGAATGAACTTTGTTTATTTTAGTGCTTTGTTTTAATAAAATACCCAAGTTTTGCATATTTCAATAAATTCGCATGTTGTTTATGGAATGGATTTTTATTTCGCATGTGTATGTTCCACTATTTTTGCAAATTTTAAGCAATTCAATGTCAAACTTGCGAATTTAAACATAATAGATGTGAAATTAAAAACACAATGTTATATAACAAGTCTAAATATTCAACATAAATCCAACATCAAACAAGTTTACTTTGCCTTTCCAAAATATGCACTCATCCTATCTGGGATTACCTTCTCCAAATCTTTCATATACCTTTCTTTGTCTGGCCTTTTATCAAAAGCATTTGCCTTTTTAATTATTAGTTCACGATGGATATTGTGATCGGATAAAATGATTTTACTGAGATATTTGTGCCTTAGGAGATGAAGTTGTGAATTCTGTCTGTTGTTTACTTCATCCTCTTTCACAAATCCAGTCACCCATGGTGTTTTCTCTCCTTTGTACGTTTCCATGTGACGCATCGTAAACACTCCACAATCTACGCCGTTATTCTTCGTCCTCCAATCCATCTCTTTTCTTTCTATAACTGAGGTTGCAAGATCTTCTATAGCCGGTGTTTGTTTTAAAGCCTTTCGTAGGAACAAAACCAATACCCTTCTCTGTATCATAGCAACATTGTGTTAGTAGATTTTACATAATATTTAACATGTATATGTATAAGTTTTTGTATTTACCAGTGTGTCTGGAAGCCCCTTGTATCTTTCCACAAACTCTTGTTCAGCGGCTGAATTGTCAATCAGCTCAATTTTGCCGGTTTTCAAGTGGAAGCACAAGACATAGAAGTGGTCAACTTGAAGTACCGGAATAAACACCAGATCAACCGAATCAAGTTTTTTTACCTCATATTTTAGTATGATGTCTTCAAAATTTGAGGCAAATATGTTTAGACGTTGGTTGTCTGTGTATTTCTTCTCGTCGTAAAAGATATCCGGTTGTATGTTATGTAATTAGAATCAAAGTTAAGTATTGTATTAAAAGGTATCTAAACAATGGAATTTTTCATAGGCAAATAGTATCTATACCACATGCGAAATTACAACAATATGAGAAATGTTGTTTTTTGTTTTCACAGGAAGACTATCTACTATTCTACATGTGATTTAGCTATAACTATTCTCAAGCGATTGAAAGGAAGAGATGGAGGCCCCAAAGACTAGGAAACCTTCATCGATGCAGCGAAAACAATTGCGCGCACTGACAAACAACTGACTGGTGACGACAACCGTCAATATAGTTACAACCACAATGATCGGCGCAACAAGAAAGGAAAAGGTCAGTCATGTAAGACATCTGGCTACAGAGAAAGAAGCCCAGTAAGAGAAGACGCGCGCAATACAAGCAACCAGATTGCGCATCGCAAGGAGGTCAAAAGGGAGAACAGAGAAAAACAGTGGACACCCCTAACAAAGACCCCTTCCGAGGTCCTGTCGACCGAAAACCACCAGTTCAAAGCCCCTCTACAGATGCGAAACAAAAGGGGGCAAGACCCAAACCTTTTCTGTGAATTCCACAAAGACATAGGTCACCTGACTGACGATTGTTTCAGCTTAAAGCAAGAAATCGAAAGAGCCCTGAGAGACGGAAGGCTCACCCATTTGGTGAAAGGCGGAAAGCGCGATAACCGTCAGATTCAAAGAAGAGAAGAAGGACCAGACAACAAAAACTTCGAAAATTGGAAACTCACATGGTTCAAGGGGGTCCACGAAGGTCGCGAAAGAATTATAACAAGCGCACACAAGATAACTCTTGGCGCGAAAGACAAGTTGTCTTCCCCATAGTAAGAGGAGGTCCAAGAGAGAGAAGGCCTATAGTGATATCTGGCGTAATCGGTCACTACCAAACCGACTACATTTTCATCGATCCAGGGAGCACCGCAGATATCATTTACGAACAATGCTTCAATCAATTTGACCAAGAGGACAAAGCGCGCTTGGAACCAGTAGATTACCCACTAACTGGTTTCTGTAACGAAGCCGTTTTCCCCTCGGCCAGATATCGTTCCCGGTGCTGCTCTCAGATGGAAGTAATTCAAGAATAGAGGAAGTCATGTTCATGGTGCTACCCGCACATTCAAGACATGATATCCTTTTGGGAAGGGAATCCCAAGGAGATTTTAGCATGATTTGCTCTGGTCCACATTCAGTTGTTGGGTTTCCAACAGAGACAGGGGTAGCAATAATATACGCAAGCAAAGACGTCTTGGCAACAGATGAAATCAGGCCAGCCAAAGCAAGCAAATCCGCGCCACGCGCAGAAGCTGAAAAATGGGTACTAAACAGCAAATACCTAGAACAAACGGTCCCCTTGGGCCCTGCAATGTCTGACCTCACGCGCGCGGCGCTAAAAAAACTGTTATTTGAAAACATGGATGTGTTCGCCTGGACACCAACTGACATGGCGGGTGTTCCACGGCACATAGCAGAGCACGGAATAAATGTCTCAGAGAGTACCAAACCTGTGGTACATGCCTAGCGTCATCTAGGAGACATAAAGCATGATGTTATGCAAGAACAAGTCACAGAGCTGCTAAATGCCGACATCATTAGAGAAGTTCGATATCAAACTTGGGTGGCGAGCCCAGTAATGGTCCAAAAAGGAAACGGCAGTTGGAGAATGTATGTGGATTACAAAGATCTAAACAAAACATGCCCGCGCGACTGTTATGCCCTACCAGATATCGACGAGAAGATCGATTCGCTGGCAACGTTCAGATGGAAATGTTTCCTTGATTGTTATAAGGGATACCATCAGGTGCAGATGGCCATCCAAGACGAAGATAAGACCGCATTTCGCACACCAACAGGGCTATACTGCTACACAAAAATGCCCTTCGGTTTAAAGAATGCAGGTGCAACTTATCAGGGACTGATGAATGAAACATTTAACGATGCTATTGGCAAATACATCGAAGTATACATGGATGACCTGGTCATCATGAGCAAAGAAGAAAGTATAATGCTGGTAAATATTCAAAAAACGTTCGACACACTGCGCGGAGTGAGTATCCAGCTAAATCCAGCGAAATGTTCTTTCGGCATGGAAGAAGGAAAGTTCCTGGGTTTCATAGTCACAAAGGATGGGTTTAAAATCAATCCTGAAAAAGTGCAAGCGATCGAGCGGATGCCTTCACCGTCGACGATCAAGGAAATGCAGAAGTTGGCTGGACGGTTAGCAGCGCTAAACCGCTTCCTAGCCAATCATGCAGCTAAATCTTTTCCATTTATCAAAACACTCCGCAACTGCATGAAGAAAAGTCAGTTTCAGTGGACTCCGGAAGCCGAAAATGCATTCCGAGAAATGAAGGATTGCCTCACTAGATTGCCAACACTGACAACACCAGTGAAAGGAGAACCTCTAGTGATGTACCTGTCAGCATCAGATAAAGCAGTCGGAGCAGTTCTGCTCGTAGACCGACAAGGCATACAGACACCAGTCTACTATGTGTCTCGCACTTTGAATGATCCGGAAACAAGGTATGCCATAATGGAAAAACTGGTGTTGGCATTGATTCATGCATCGAGACGACTGCGCAGGTACTTCGCCAACCACGTCATTCACGTTTTAATAAATTACAACATTGGCAACATCCTCGCAAGGCCTAAGATATCTAGAAGATTAGTGAAATGGGCTATAGAATTGGGAGGCCATAATGTGGTTTTCAGACCAAGGCCAGCAATTAAAGGCCAGGTGTTGGCTGATTTCATGACCGAGGTGCCTGATGATATAGACAGAGAATGCAAGGCAATGGAAAGAGCTGAAAGGCAACAGTCGGAAGAACCATGGCTGCTATACACAGATGGCGCGTCCAACGAAGATGGCGCAAGCGCAGGACTTAGGCTGGTAAGTCCAGAAAAAACATGAATTCACGTACGCCATCTGGTTAGACTTCAAGAGCACGAACAATGAAGCCGAATACGAAGCCTTTCTTGCCAGTCTGAGGTTAGCGATCAAGATGAGAGTTAAACACATCGAGGCGCATGTGGACTCCATGTTAGTAGTGGGGCAGATCAACGGCCAATACGATGCCAAAGGAGACGTGATGGCGTTGTATCTAGACCAAGTGAAAGCATTGCTACAGAACTTCAATTCCTACAAGGTGCACCATATCAACCGAAGCGAGAATAAACCAGCAGATGCATTAAGTAAACTTGCATCCACCAGTTTCCAACACCTGGCCAAGGATGTGCGCATTGAAGTTCTGAGCAACCCATCGGTACCGCTAAAGCAAGTGAGCATTATTAAGCTGGGAACGACGTCTTGGATGACTCCCATAATCATGTACCCCCAGTCCGGAATATTACCCGAAAACAAAGCCGAAGCAAGGAAAGTACAGTACAAGTCCGAACACTACCAGATGGTCGATAGAAATTCTGTACCGAAAATCATACCTCAGGCCATTATTGAGATGCGTCGACCCAGAAGATGCAAACTACCTGATTTGGGAAGTACATGAGGGAATCTGCGGCATTCATGCCGGCCCAAGAATGGTAGTAGCAAAAGTGATGAAGGTCGGGTACTAGTGGCCTGGAATGCATTTAGACGCGGTAAAGGTCTTGAGGAAATGCAGCGGGTGTCAGAGACATGCTCCGAAAACGATGCGCCCCAAAAATGAACTAGTCCCCGTAACAACGACGTGGTCGTTTCAGTAATGGGGGATAGATATGGTTGGTCCTTTTCCAGAAGCCCCATGAGCAGTAAAATTCATCATAGTCACGGTAGACTATTTCACAAAATGGGTGGAAGCAAAGGCGCAAGCATCAACCACATCTAAAGTAGTGAGAAGGTTCATATGGGAACAAATAATTTGTCGGTTCGGGCTGCCTCTGAGAATCATCACCGATAACGGAACGAATTTCGCCGCAGAAGATCTCCAAAGTTGGTTCAAGGAGCTGCATATAGAGCACACCTTTTCCTCGGTTGCGCACCCGCAGGGAAACAGTCAGGTCGAGGCGGTGAACAAGAGTATTGTAGACGGTATCAAAGCACGGCTAGGGACGCAACGAAGAGGCTGGGTCGACGAGCTACCCAGCATACTATGGGCCCGTAGGACGATGCCAAAAACAAGCAAAGGAGAAACACCGTTCAGGTTAGTCTATGGGTCCGTTGCCGTGATACCAGCTGAGATTGGGCTGCCATCGCCAAGAATGCTCTCCATGAACATGATCAACAACGAAGAAGAAAGGAGGTTGGATTTAGACCTCCTAGAAGAGCGAAGGGAAATGGCGGCAATCAATGAGGCAAAATACAAGACCAAGTTGGAAAAATACTACAACAGTAAGGTCCGAATTTGTACGTTCAACCCCGGTGACTACGTCTTAAGGGACAATGAAGCGTCTAACGCCGAGAAACCGGGAAATTTAACCCCCCAAGTGGGAGGGACCTTACGTCGTAGATGAAGTTCTTAGGAATGGAACGTACAAGCTACGAACACTCGAGAACAAAGAAGTCCCAATAACCTGGAATGCCCAGCAACTAAGAAAGTGCTACATGTAGACGGTCAAAGTTTTTATCTTACTTGTAATGGCCGCGCACCAACACATTTAACACTAATACAAGAAGTGTTGGCTATCTTATCTCATGCGAATTTTTGTTACAACTGCATATATTACTTCGGGCATACACGAAAACATCAATGGCTATGACATAGGAAACGTTGTAGACCTCCAAGGCTCGTCACAATCAAGTGCGCAGCCGGGTCATAAACACAACTAAAGCCTATCACGCCAAATAATACTTCGTGCCCACATAAACACGAAAGCATCAAAAAACATGGTAAAATAAACATTGTAAGGCCCCCAAAGCTGAGCACAGCTGGGTCAACACAATAACCTATAACTCGATCACTTCGTATACACGAACCAACCTATGCGCTTAACGACAGAATAAACGTTGTAGAGTTTCCCAAAGCATAACACAATACCGTGTAATGCTAAGATAACTAACACAACAGAACCTGTCAGCGCCATCATTCATTCGTGATACCTAATCAAAGTAATTACACATGCACATATTGTAACGGTAGCAAAATTCACAAGCAAATAAAGGGCAAAACCTACAGTTAGCGTAAAAACACAATCAGATGTAACAAAATGTTAACAGACACAACACCCAAGAGCAAATTGTTCGCGAAGCTTAAGGTAAATTGTCTATGAAATTGTTAGATGATTACAAGGCCATCAGTCCCATACACGGCACGTAAGCCGGAGACCCTCAATCCTGGTGACTGGGACCCGCACCACCACCATCAGGTCCCGAATCACCGAGAGCCTTCTTCAAGACTTCAATAGCGTCAGCCCTCCGGGATAACTTGTCGACAGCCTTCACAATGCCAAACTCGACAAACTCAAAGTCACGACGTTTCGCAGCATAGGCAGCACCACAATCTTCTTTGTACAACTCAAAATGATAATCTTTCTCATTATTTGCAACTGCCGCCCTACCTTCGCTGTAACCGTCCTTCCGCCCACTATTATACGCCGCTTGACCCAATTCAAACATATAGTTTGCAAGCTCATGAGATTTTACAATACGTTCAGAAATATGCAGAAAGGAATAGAAACATGAGAGGAATAATAAAGATCAACTAAATGCAAACATACACAAAGCAAGTTACCAGAGGCACCGCGCGTGCAAGTAGCCACTTGCAATCAGCAGATATTTCCTCAGCTAAAATCTCAGAAGCCTTGCTTTCAGCAACCTTTTCTTCAGCAAACTTCTCCAACTTAGCAATACGCTTGATATACTCTTGTTCCCTTTTCTGGTGCGCTGCACGCTCTTCTTCAGCTTCATCACTAATTTTACCCTTCTCTCCCGACAACCGCACAATGGCAACACGCTGGGCTTGCAGCTCTTTATTAGTCCGTTCGCAAGCAGCCTCCCAATCTTTCTGCTTGTCAACATTCACTTGTTTTTCCCCTGCAAGCTTCTCCTCTGCATCCGCAACCCTCCATTGCAAACCTTTATTCTCAGTATTAAACTTTTCCCTTTCTTCAACAAACGCTTTCTTCGCATTCTCAAAGTCAGCAGTATCCTCCCCCATCAGCTGCTATTCCTGGACGATCTCTTGGGCAGTAGCAAAAAAGTTAACCCCAGAATGGATGTGATCATCCAAGAGATCCAACCAGTTACACCTTTTCTGAAATAATCTCTCAGTAGGGGGGAGAGAAAGGGAAAAGAACTCATGGCAATTGGCAAGCTTAGACATCCGTGAACCTTGGGTCAGTTTCCACCAGGGGGCGTGTGGAAGATCGGCACATGTAGGGTTGTGAGTATCCCAAGACCCACCCTGCACGTGTTCATATTCAGGATCATGGTGGGTCCCAGAAGCACCTCCCCGGCCCGAATCCCGGACGACCTTGGTATAAACAATATGATGGGGAGTGGTCTCACTAGACTCCTCTATAACAACTCCACCCGCACCGCCAGCACCGGCACCACCTGCACCACCAGCATTGCCACCAACCTCCTCAATCTGTTCAACATTCACATCGTCTTCCTTCCTCTTCCCCCGATCAACATGAGGAGGAGACAGGTCAAACGTCCTCGAAGGAGGAGATGTAGGAGGTGTAATTTTTGAAATGTCAATCTTACGGGGAGCTTTACCCGATTTAACACATGTCGCCAGACAACAATAACAGTACAAAATAAGAACGAAAGGCAAATCACAAGACTTACAAACGCAAAGTCTTTACCTCGAGAAGCAGAAGCAACATATATCTTCTCCAAGAGCTTACCACGCTTCACACTAAAGACACCCATGTCAATCTCAGACTCTGAGGGTGCAAGAGGAGTTTCCTTCTAAAGCTTAGATTTCTTGGCGGCAAGAGCAGCAGCAGCTTGTTCATCAAGCTCTTTTTTTCTTATCCTCAAGAGCTTTTTTCTTCTTCACAATCTCCATCAAAGTCTCATCGTCCTGAGGGTCACGCTCAGTATGCTTACTCCCTGCGCCTAAACCAGATAGCGTATCAGAAACGACAACAGAATCCAGGAAAGGAAGGGTAGAATGTTGCTTACGAGGAGCTTCAGTAACATTCTCCTCAAGTGCAAGCGATGGGGATGACTCCACGACGAATATAAAAGAACTTCTGCTTCCAATCGTGAAGACTTTTCGGTGGATTAGCACTGCAAGGACTAACACCACTAGTCCGAGAGTTGAAGGAGTAAAAACCACCGGTGTAACTCATGTTGTAAAAAACGTTAAACATCTCAAAGGTCGGTTCGATACGGTTGGCTCTGCATATAAACTCAAAATGAGTGACCCGGGGCAGCCCCAAGGCGTTTACTTGTGAAGTATGAAGCCCATAGTTGGATAGAACCTCCCCGGTGAACTTCGTCATGGGAAGACGGAAGTTACCCTCACGAAAGAAAGCGGCATACAAGGTTATATAACCAGGAGGAGCATCCAACGCAGTCGAATTCGGTATCGGAAATTGAGCACCCCACTCCGGTCGAAAACCCATGTCCCTAACAAGGTTCTGGAACTCCTCTTCTCTCCAGCTTATCACCGCCCTATCAGGACCAGGAGGATTCCTAGGTCTATGCTTCCTCTTCTTTGTCACAGGATTGGCTCCAGTAGACATAATGTCAAAAGAAGAAAAGAAGAGACTGGGATGAAATAGATAGAAAAGGAAGAGAGATAGAGGAAGAGATGGGAAGAAAATGGTTTTCAAATTTCGAATGTGAAGGGAAATGGGGAAACCGCCATATATTTATACCCATCACATTTAATACGATGGGTAGTGGGCCGTCAGAAATACAGGTGGACAACCAACAGGGAAAGGACACGTCATAGGGAAGAGAAACCGTCGCCTCTTTTTTGGAAAAGTAGGCGACGCAAAACTGACAACATGGAGAAAAAGCGACTGACACATCTGAAAAGGCACCTGTTCATCTTCGACAAGACAGGGACACCAGACAGTCACATCAGTTTTCTTCATTCCAAGAAAGGAAACTTCTTTCAGAAGGAACCACCATGGGCCATGCGCCATGCGTCCAGTTGGCTCAACCTTGTAAGGTTACCAACACGCCATACGCCACACGTCCAGTTGGCTCAACTTTGTAAAGTTACCAACACGCCATGCGCCACATGTCTAGTTGGCCCAACTTTGAAAGGTTACCCCACGTCATGCGCCATGCGTCCAGTTGGGTCAACTTTGTAGAGCCATCATTTTACACCATGCGCCACACGTCCAGTTGCCTCAACTTTGAAAGGTTACCCCACGCCATGCGCCATGCATCCAGTTGGCCCAACTTTGCAGAATCACCATTGCACGCCATGCGTCCATTTGGCTCAAACGCGCAAAGTAACCAACATGCGTTAAACAACAACCACTACCCTTTATAAGTCCAGAATCCCTCCTAGACGATCAACTCAACTAGAAGGCACACTGGACTGGGGGGACTTGAACAGGTATGGTCCCAATTCCACATCTACATGGCAGGGACCACACCACTTTCCCGTCTACATGGCGCCTACATCAGCAAATAAATCTAGAAGCTTCTAGAAGCTTCTGGAAGACATCAAGGTGGCATCAAAGATACTCCTTCTGACAGGAAGGACGACACGTGTCACCAGCAACCGAGCGCCATATAGACCTGCAACAGATCCTGGGAGCAGACCGACAGGAGCTGCACGATTTCTCCAACATGGATGAATATAGGCGCGCCACGTGTACCACCATCCTGACCACAACAGAGGGGACCAAGAGGATATTCCCCTTGGTCGGACAGCTGGCGCCCTATAGCAGCTGGCAAGGTTGCTCCTCCCTCTTTCACCCTCAGGCTACAAATAGGACCCTTCATCATTCAGGTTATTCTATTCGATTCTCCACACTCTCACTCTCAACACACACTGTTTTCTTCCTCAGAGAAGTACTTATTCTCACGCCAGAGCCCGGTTAAGAGGGAAACCCCCATATTCCCCTCTTAACGAGCTAACGGTGTTGCTGTTTTGCAGGACCTTAGTCATTCGGCGAGTAAAGAAGGAGATTGAACGCACAGAAGAGACGATCCTGCTAGTTAACCATCGGATTTAACCAGTGTTTCATCACTGGCCCAACACGTGGCACTTGATAGTGAAGGGCGGAGGGGATTTTTTTTCATTTTATATTCTTTTTTTCAATGTGTCTCACAACACCACTTCTTTTTTTGGCGTCTAAGATTTTTATGGCGTTTAGTTAGATTCATTAACTACCTGGCGTTTTATTGTTTTTTAAGATCACGTGCATAGTAAATATTTTGCCGTTTATGGCATCCCCAAATTCATTAAAATGAATTAGTAATTATACCTTCTTTTCGTCCATGGCGTTCCCAAATTCATTAGGTGTTTTTGTCTATTTCAACAGTTCATATATGTTATAAAGGTAAATTTTTTGGCGTTCATGCCGTTTAAATTCATTAGTAATTTAAAAGAGTACAGCTAAGACGAAATGAAACAAAAATTAATTGTCCGGATGGTATTACATCAGAGATGTAACCATCGCTTTCTTTATCACTCTCATCAGACTCGTCATCATCATCATCTTGTTCATTGGCGTATAACGCCATAATCTCGTCGCTTCTTTGTTGCATCCTATACTTAAATGTCTTCACAACGTTAGATCTTGCATCGTTTGAAAGTGCTAAATCACAGAGCTGTTCAAGAAGATGTAGTCTATCTGTGTTCAGCACTTCACCCATTGTCAATGAATAATCCACCCTATGTTGATAGCTCACGTTGACCGTTCTTGATTGTTCATCCAGACTCCAACTGGTAACTTTTGGCAAATCAGTATCGTCAACATCATCATCATCTTCTGGAAATTTTCTCTTTAATCTTCTTATTACCGTTCGAGTCCTTTCACAATTGTAGGCCACTGGAATTGTAACGCCTCGTATTTTCGTATTTCTATTTTAAAAATGTTTGTATTCGTATTATAATTCCAGAAACCTTACATTCGTATTTTAATTTCAATCTCACAATTTGAGGCGTTAATCATCATAAAATTCATATTTTATACATATTTGTTATTCACACAATCGATCATTTAAATATGTATTTATACGTAAACCAATACTATTTATACGTATAAATACTTATACGCACCTCTATACTTGAATTATACTTTTATACTTTTTATATACTTAATTACATAATATATACCCAAGAAATATACCAATCATCCTTCCACCTCATCAATCCTCTTCCACCTTCTTTAACCAATCATATTTCACCCTTTTCCACCTCCATTTTCCACGAATCATCTTTCCACCTCATCAATCCTCTTCCACCTTCTTTAACCAATCATATTTCGCCCTTTTCCACCTTCTCTACCTATAAATACCAACCTCCTTCCATTTTCTTCACACCATTCTTCTCTCCATCTCTCTAATTCTCTCAATCTCTCTAAATCAAGAATTCTAAGAATTCTAAAAGGAAACTAAGTGTTCCAACCATTCTTCTCTCAACCTCTCTACTTCTCTCAAATCCTCCAAGCAAGGAAGAGAACTCTAAGAGTTCTAAAAGAAAACACTAAGTGTTTTAAGGAAGCTTTGAAGCTCCAACCTCCAACTCTTCACGGAATTACCAAAGGAAGACTTAGCAATTTTATGAGTATACTTGACCCATTTTACCGTTTTCACACTTTTTGGGTGTAACATGTTTATTTATACAAAACACACTTAGCACTCATATTCTTATGAAATTATACAAATAAATAATCCAATACATGCTTACTATTTGTTATACTCGATTCGTATTTTCTGGGTGATTCTTATGTGATGAACTTGTCATTAACTTCGATCAAGCCTACCTTAACATGTATAGCGCTATAGGAGTAGTGCACCACCTGTGAACGGGAGGTCATGTTAAGTTAATCATTCTTTTTACTTGCGTTAATCTTTGGTTTGACTTGTTTGTTCACATGTCAGTTTATACGTTAATCTTGATAACTAGGTTTGCCATGTGGATTGTTCATTATCATTTTTATACTTATATGCTACTGCACCAAACTTGTGTACTCGCCAATACTTTTGTATTGAACTACGCTTTTAAAACATGTTGCAGGTTTAATGATGACGCTGATGATGCATGGAACATAGTAGGATGCCTAGATACTCATTTTAAATTTGTATACTTTTTGTAATGTAATTCTCTTATTTCAAGTTGTTGTAATTGTATTTTCCTCTCCATGTTGTAATCGAATTCTTATAGCAATAAAATGAAATTCATATTTAAATACTTGTCGCAAATTTTAGTGTTACGTGTAAGGAGCAATCTATTTCGTCTCACTCCGATGTTTCCACCATCGGTTGGGGTGTGACAGGAATCACAAGGGCTAGAATATCCCTCTGAACGTCTTCATCCATACTAAGTATGGCCTTGATTGTCTTTACTTTCACCCTTCTCCTTCAGAGAACTTTAGGATGAAACGTCTCTCTGACCTCTCAAACCTCCATGCAATAACCTGAGCCATTTTTTAAGTTGTATGTCGTTTTAGACAGTGTGTGGCGTGTTTAGTGAATGTGTGGATTGTGAAGCTTTGTTTAGATGTTGTACTTATATAATGAGTTTTTTTTTTTGTTCCAGGTAGATATATGTTTTTGGCGGTAAAAAACATCAGTAATTTTTTTGATGTGTATTTTTGTATTAATTGTTGTGCCATGTAGGATGCAGACCTATAATGTGAAAGGTAATTATGGCGATTTGAAAAGATAAATAAATTCAAATACGATGGCGTGGCTTTTAATATAATAAATGTTAGTAATAAAGTTTTCTGTCGTTTCAGTTACAGTTTGAAGTTACTGTTTTGTTCAGCTTCATCTGTTAAGGCTGTAACCCTTCCCGTCTTTTCAGGGTTTGGCATTTTGTTTTTAATCGCGTTTAGATAAAGATGACACGTTGTTTTATACATTGTTTTCACAGTTTTCATACTATTAGGCTTTGGTGTTTGGTGTTTGTAGTTTTTGTCTTTTTATAAACATTTTTTACATATATAATTTATTTTATTAGTGAAGAATTAGATAACAAACAATAGAAAATGATCCCTTAAAATATAGAAAATGAAAAAAAATTATAAATGCTAATCTAATTTCTCATCCAAATCTTCACTATCATCAGCCTCTTCTTCTTGAATTTTTTGTGGCTTGAACCTTTGAATACCCTAGCTAGATGCCGATTTTCCTACATAACGCCCGTCTTTAGACGAAGCTGATTAGTGGCATCCTGTATTTTGGTGTGATATATTGTTGTTTGGTGACATGTGGTTGAAGATCAACGCCTGTGTGGATGCTATTATGATCATGGAGTCAAAAATAGAATTTACACTGGTAACGATCCATTCATGCCATCAATATATCCATCAAGAACAAAGCTCACATAATGACATATCACTGTCATCAGTCTCTTTTTTTTTTTTTTTTTTGAATATTTGTCCATCTCATTCAGCAAAAGCTTATAGAGATACCTGCCTCAAGCAAGAATCCATTCAGTGAAACTTCATGCTGAACAATACTGAATATCCAAGAATCGAGGTTTGCCATATGTCGTTTTTTAACTATTTTGTTGGCGTTTTAAAGTGAGTGGTTTCTAGGAAACATGGTGTTGTTTTTGGGTGTGATCAATTGATTGTGCAGAGACGATTCTCTATATAGGATGTTTTTGGCGTTTAGTTTAGGCGGGATTTTATTATAATAAATGCTAGTAATAAAGTAACCGTCCTTTTCAGTTACTGTGTGTATTTACTCTCCTGTTCAGCTTTATCTGTTAAGGGTGTAAGACGCTCGATCTTCCAAGTTTGGCGTTTTTATATTTAATGGCGTTTTGTAGACCAAGATGACAAAATACACTAACAGGGAAAAAATTACACAGGAAAAATAGTTTTTGTTATTTGGCATTTTGTATTCAATGGCTTCTCTGGTATTTTTTGGCATTTTGTAACTAAGGAGAGAAATATAGCATTTTATTATCTGAAAAAAATTACACAAAAGAAAACAAAAATAAAAATTAAACTCCTTGTAAGAAGGGACTATGTCTGAGAAGTATCCATAACTTCCTTTGTCTTATTCTTCAGAGTCTTCTTCTAGTCTTTCATCCAAGTCATCACTTTCACTTTGATTGGCTTCTTGTTCTTGAAGATTTTGAAGCCTCCATTTGAACATGTCCTGCATCAATGCCATTTTTATGTCCATGTCTATGTTCAAACATGCGGCATCATGTAACTCTTCCATGAACCCAACCCCCTGTTTGGTCATGATGTCTTCAAGCATGTACTCTTCCTGCGCTCCTTTGTCACATATAACGATCACCATGTCTGTTTCTTCATCAAAACGCTATGATGTGATGACTGGGTCCATTTTTGCATTTGCGTTGGTTGGTCTAAATTTCCTGGTTAATCTTCTCATAAGCTTATGTGTTTCATGACATTTGTTATCAAGAGAGATGCCAAGCGATAGGATACCCCTTTGTACCTCTTCTTCCATTTTCAAAATTGCTCCGATTGTCTTAACAAACACCCTTTTTCTGTTGTCAAAACGCATGACGAATCTTTTGATTCTCAGGGTGTATCTCCGTGAAGCGATGGTTGCCATTTTTGGCGTTTTGGTTAAACTTGGCGTTTTAGTAAAAGATGTTTTTAGAATGATGGATGGAAGTGATTATGGAAGCGATGTTAACGTTGTTTATATAATGATGTTTTTGGCGTGTAATTTAGGAGGGAATTTCTTCTAATAAATGTTAATAATTGAATTTCAGTTACTGTTTGCTTATGCTACCTGTAAGTCTGAAACGCATTTTATCACTAATCTTTGGCGTTTTGTATTAATGGCGTTTATTCGTTTTGAATGGCGTGTTCTCATATTAGTTTGGCGTTTTGAATTTGAGCAGTAAAAGACCTTTTTACCTCAATGAAGCGCGTCCACGTAATAAAATTGATGTTATTTACGAAAACGCCACCGCGCCAATCTAGTCCATAGATTGTTTTGATCGGACGATCCATAAGCGTTCTCACTGTTCCCACACTTTTCAGCGTTTTCCCTAAATCCTGACGCTATATATATATATATATATATATATATATAGGAGAAGGTTCATTTGAGAACCACCCTTATTGCAAGAACCGCGAGAACCAATGTGAACACAAAAAAATACCTAAAAAATCAAAAAAACACACATTTTTTTTAATATTTTTCTAATAAAAATCGCTGTATTTCATTACCCAAAAAAAACTTTTTTTTTCAAGTAACAGTTATGGATGCACATGTGCATATGTATCATTTCTTGGACAAATTCCGTAATATATTACATGTAGTAGAAAAATGCACTTTCATTTACATTACAATCCGCAATACACTAATTTTTACATTACCAATATTAAGAATGCACATGTGCATCATTATGTATAACCATCATATAACGTGTTTTGTTACAAAAAGTTTGTGATTTTAAATGATGAAGTAGGCCCATATTCATGTGTTTTGGTTAGTTATATCTAGTGGTTGATGGTTTGATTATATTTGTCACTTTATGATGTAATATGTTGTTTGGATGGTATAAAGGGTGTTGATGTACACGTAATAAAGTGAAATATTGGTAATAGTATTGTATTATGGATGGTAGGAGGCAGTGGTATTGTATTATAGATGGTAGGAGGTAATGGTAGTGTATTATGGATGGTATGATAGATGAAAGGGAATGCGTATTCAAAGTGGTGTACCAAAACACGTTATAACATGTTCATACATATAGATGCACATGTGCATTTCTAGTATTATTAATGTTATAACAAGTTCATACATATAAATGCACATGTGAATTTCTAATATTGTTAATGTAAAAAGTAGTGTATTATGAATGGTAGTGTAAATGAAAGTGTAATTGTCTGATATTAGTAATGTATTATGGAATTCGTCAAAGAAATGATACATATGCACATGTGCATGGATAATTGTTACTCGAATTTTTTTTTTTTGACTAAATATAGCGGGTTTTTTTTTAAAAAATAGTAAAAAAAAATTTGTGTGTTTTTTAGGTATTTTTTTGGTTGTGTTCACACTTGGTTCTCGCGGTTCTCGCAATAAAGGGTGGTTCCCAACGGATCCTTCCCCTATATATATATATATATATATATATATATAGAGAGAGAGAGAGAGAGAGAGAGAGGTTAATGTACATTACTAATAATCCTACATTTCGTACGTGACATTTCTGACCGTCCGATTAGAGAGATTAAAGCGTCATTAATTTTACACGATTAGGATGGGGCAAAGTTGTAATTGATCTTCGAAAAGGTTAAAAGCGTAATTTAACCCATATATCAAAATATAACCGGCATTTATATAACCGGAATCTTCACCTTCTCAAAATCAAAATACAAATTTAGAACCCATAAATCTCGCACCGATCGACGAATAATTGGAGAAAAGGTCAATGACGATTACCGCATTTGGAGGTAAACGAATAGATTTGTCAAAATTGTTCATCAGTTTTCATGTATTTTAAAGGAATTTTATTTTACAATTCACGATACTGAGTGTGTGATTCATTGTGAAAAACACTTAGCTACAAGGGAGAAGAGGAGCAAGAAAGGAAACGATCCGGCGTTGATGGTGAAGAACATACCAGGTTTTAACTAAATCCCAATTTTTAGGGCTTGGTTTTTTAGCATTCGGTGTAGACATATTCAACTTGTTTTTAGTGAAATTGAGTTTGAAACCAATAGTGATCGTATTTTTCTTTGGGCAACAAGCGTTATTTTCATATTGATACAAACTAACGAGCGTGATTTTTAGATTGGGGGTTTTAAACTAGCGTTAATTTAAATTGGGGTTTTTTAGGTTTAGGTTAACAAGCATCATTATATGCTAACATGCGGTATTTGATGATGGGTGCATTCACAAACAATGTTAATCAGGTTTATCAATTTGAAGATTGATATGCTTTGTATGCTTAACCTTTTAAGAAACATGGAAATTGAGTTTGGAACAGGAATATGATGTATTTTGATTTGAGCCAACAAGCGTTATTTTCATGTTGATATGAACATACAAGCATGATTTGTAATTGGTGGTTTTTAACTAGCGTCATTATTTGAATGTGTTTTGTATCATAAGTCTTTAGGATTTGCGTGATTTTTTACATTACTTGATTCCTATGTATGCAGAAGTGGCTGACGATGATGATGATTTTGAACCGCTAAGTGAGCTGAGAAAAAGACTCATGCCTCCAAAGTTAACTAAAAGATCAAAGAAAGTAACTGATGGGAATGATGTTGCTTTAGCAAAAACAAAAAAGAGGCCAAATACTAGAATTGATGACGATGATGATGATGATGATTTTCAGGAGCCTATAAACATAAAGAAGATGAAAGTGGGGAAACAAGATAAGGTTCGTGACACTACAAAGCCTACAAAGAGTATTGAGGTACCGGAAACAATCAGGGAGGAACAGAGACCATTCTATGGTTATCATCACGAAGCATTAAGTCTAAGGTGTAGTCCTTCTTCTTTCTTAGAAACAATAAGAAAGTTTACTCAAGCACAGATAGCCGATGTTAAAAGCATAGGATTTGGACCAGTTCTTGATATAAATGTTAATTACATATGCACACATTTAGGATATTGGCTCGTACGAAACTATGACGAGCAAGATAGCATGCTAAACATTGGGAATTATAGAATAAAAATAACACGTTATTCAGTATATGATGTGTTTGGTATTCCGAAGGGGCCAAATCCAGTAATCGAAAAAAATAAGCCTCGGAAGGGTGCAATAGTACAAAAAAATACTGCTACTGATGGCGTACATACAACCATAGATGAGTTCAAAAACCAGTGGCCCGATAGGAACAGGATCACTCATGGGATGGTTGCAGACGCAATGCAACTACAACCAACTGGTGGAAGGCTATTCAAATTAAATTTTTTAGCGTACTGGAACACCTTATTTGTAGAGATTACAATCAACCACAGTGAAACAAAGTTTTTTGCTTGCAATTGACAAAGAGGAAGACATATCGAAACTGGACTGGTGTTCGTTTGTTTTAGAATCTCTTAAAAGAACTAGACAAGGTTGGAAAAAATATGATTCACAATATAACGGACCTGTTGCTTTTCTGACGGTATGTTTTCCAAAGCTTCTTGATAATATCAGGTAAAAAAGTCGATTGTTACTAACTTTTCAAAATTTTGATTTTCATGTCTATTCAGCTTCTATACGCCCACGGATACAACAAAAGGCACCATTTTTTCAAGGAAGTTATCGAAATGCCTGTCATAAAGTATATGACAGGGATTATGATTGATGACTTAGAAGAGCATATATACAACAACGGGCCGCTAACAGATGTTGAAGATAATTTTGAAAATGGTGAACAAAGGCATGAGAATCAAACAGAATCACATGTGGATGCCCAGGCCCGACAGGTTCAACAGCAGGATCAACATACACCACAGGTCCAAGGGGTTCCGGTAGCCCCAAACAATGATGAGCATGAGCTACAAGAGGCTGCGCAAACGTTAAAAGAAGTCATAAATAAGAATGCTCAACAGCTTTCCACATTATTGGAAGACCTTTTCCATGACAACATACCAGTACACGAAGCTGCAGCAGTAGAAGGAAACATCGTTGGATTAGAAAAAACAGGTGACCCTATAACAGATGAGTTCACAATACCACCTATTGATATGACAAAGATCTACAAAAGGCGAAACGAGCGTGAAAAAGATCCACACGACGAATGTTACATACCATCAACATCTGATTTTAATGATGACTGGTATGAAGTGACTGATATTTCGAAACTGAACCTAGTTACGGGCATCGGGACCCAAACACAAAAACTTATCGACTACTGCAGCACACCGATTCAGTTGACAGGGGTACCCTGTGACGAAGCTGCACGTGAAGCATCGAAGAAAAATAAGAAGGTAAACTATTTTGATTTATATATAATAACTCTTGTTTTAAAAAGTGAGAAAATAATGACGCTACTTTAGATTAAAGAAACGCTAATGAAAATATTGACATTCAATTACTGTAGGTATTGTTGAAAAACATGGACCGTAACATCAATAAATACATTGATCTCGTTAAGGAAATGAACGAAATCGTTACTAACGCCAAGGAAAAGTATTTTTGGGATCCAGAAATAATGAGAAGGTGTAAAAAGTGGGATGATACAGTGAAGGATACCGTCGCTGATCACAAAACTTGTGGTAGTGATGAAGTTCTTTTAAACAAAGATGTAGAGGATGAAGCTAATATTCAACAGTTCGTGGGAGATGAAGATGCATCAGTTCAAAATGAAAATCCCGAAAAGACAAAGGCAAAAGGTAGACAATATTTTGTGTATTATTTTCTAATATTTTTTTTCTAAAACACGTAAATGGCATGATGATAAAATGTTTATGTTTTTAGAAGGTTGTGACGATGATGAGATTAGGATTGAAGATGATGGGGGTATTTCAGACACGTGTCTGGCACAATTACAAACAGTAGAGCCAGGTGTATACAGACACCCTGACCAGACGATAGAAGGTAATAAATCTAATCATTCGTACAGTAGTTACTGACTTCTTATTGATAAACTTTATCATACAAACAGTGGTTGCCACCGCGACATATATGGAACAAGAAATAGAAGAAGATGTAAATTTGGCAGAGTCTAGTCAACAAGAAACACCAACGCAAAAACCGGTAACCAGCTCGATGTTGCATGAACTAGAAAACATAAACCCTGAGGCGTATGGTAAAAATAATACATCCAACACATCCGCTGAAGAAAGAAATGATGAAGTAACGGATGTAGAAAGTCAGTCGGTTGAGACGCTTTTAACCTTGGCTCCAGTCCTAGAATCAATTCCACCGGGGAGTACACTAAAAACAACTACGGGTGTAAACAAAAAAATATTGAATGAAAAAGAAAAGGATGCACATATTAAAAAGATTACGGCTATAAATGAAAAACGAATGACAGAATTAGGTGATGCATACCTATCACCTTACTGCAACAGGATAGTAAACTTATATGAGCCACTCTTGGATCGTGACAAAACGATCATCTCATACCTCTTATCTCCGATCGGTGATATTGGGTAAGTTCTATATTTTGTTTCTTTAAAACACTTAAAACGGTCAACTAATTGACATGTTGGTTATATAAAACAGGCCAGTGATGTACAAGTCAGAAAGTGGGGTGGAAACCTTCAAAATAGTTTTTGAAAGTTTCCACCCATCACAATTCGTAGCTTCTAATGGGGTGGACACATTTGTAGATGTGTTAAACTATGAAGAAAAGAAAAGGGACAAAAAATCATCACCGTACAGGCTGTTCTTGCCAACTTCAATGATTGTAAGTTAATAACGCATGTTATTTAATTGACACTATTAATCACGCATGTTATAACTTATCATTCACGCATGTTATAAGGTATTAATCACGCATTTTATAAGATATTAATAACGCATGTTTATTAATCACGCATTATATAAGGTATTAATCACTCATTGTGTATTAATAACGCATTGTGTATTAATCACGCCTGAATGATAAGTTGTGGTATTCTCACGCATGGTATACTCATGTTCTTTAAGGTTGCAATTGATGGGTTGTTTTGCGGTCATAGGGTGGGAGGTGTTAGTGGGTTCGGATGTAATAATTGGAGGTGGTGAGTTGATTGGGCTTCGAGATGTGCTTGAGGAAGTTGTGGAAGGTGTTGTGGGTATGGGTCTGGTTGGCATAGTGGAGATAGTTGGGCTTACACGTATGGGCTGTTTGGGCCTTGGGGTTATGCGCTGAAATGTAAGTAGTGATGGGGCTATTGAGGGAAAAGAGTGGTCATGTTATACTAACTTATTATGCAAAGTTAAATAACGCACTGAGGTCCAGTATGTATTAATCACGCATGTTATAATTGAAAGACGCTTGTTTATAAATATGTAGATACCATACTTACCGGGTACAAACTCATTTTTGCAGCCCGAACCAATCTATGGGGCCGAATACAATGACACCGCACGATTGAATGTATTTTCATCAAACTTGGAAGATACACTGGTTAAATATGGGGTGAAGAATCTTGAAACAGTGGATCTTATCTTCATTCCTATACTGTTATCTCAACATTTCTTCTGTATTTGCTTTCACTTAAAGAAGGGCAATATTGAGTTAATTGATAACTCTAAAATCAAACAAGCGTTTGGTGCACGTTACCATGGGCGTCCCGAAATGCTGGTAAAACTGCAGATTTCATGTTTATATACTATTATAAGTACGTACTAATATGATATTTTTTTATCTGATTATAGCGTAGAGCTCTCATTCAGTACCTAAAAAACAAGATACGTCAAAAAGAATGGATAAAAAAGTTGGAAAAAGCAAAAATAATAAGGAAAGAAATGGATTGGAGGACTCTTGAAAATGGGGTTGATTGTGGTGTCTTCACTATGAGGCATATGGAGACATACAAGGGCAAAACACCATGGGATCCGGGATTTGAGAACGAAACAAAAAAAGTCGTTCAAGATTCACAGCTTCGTTTCTTGAGGTATCGCTACCTTAGTAAGATTGTTTTGTCGGAGTACAACCTTATAAGAAAAGAAGTCTTTGAAGCAGCTAAGGAATTTGTAAGAACGCGGCAAAATTGGTTGTGTTGAAAGATCTAGATAAAAAAATCAGTCAACGATTAGATGATTTCTATAATCTTGAAAAAAAGTAATCAAAAATGTTATGTAGTTACACTATTTTTGTTAGATTGATATCTGAACAATTTTTTTTTTTATTATTGATGTGTTTGTAAATTTTTTTATTCATATTTTTCTTGTTTTCATGTTAATCTATACTATACTAGTAGACGACATAAATAACAAAACACAACGCCTAAGTTTAGTCATACAAAAACAGGTACGATACATAGAAAAACACTAATAAAAAAAAAACATTACTAAACTACTAGATAACCTGCACCAAACACACATGCTTAGACAACTTCAAAAGAAGGACTGTAAAAACTTGATCTTGGTGTCCATAGAGCATCCTAAAACGGCTATTGCATCCGAAAGCTCCTTCAGCTGTTTCTCATCGCGCTCTCCTAGATCAACCATGAACATCATAGCTACCTCTCGGACACTGGACTCTTTCATTCCCGACAGCAAGTTGAAAATTTCTTCTCTCCTCTTCATGTTTTCTCTTACCCTAGAAACATTAGTCTCCAACAAGTCTTTACAAGACCTGTCTTCAGCAATTTGTTCCTGGATCCTCTTTTTGAGGTAAACACTCATACCAGATGACGAAGTAGATCCAGTAGATGAACCTTGAGAATCTGCCATCTTCGAAAGTAATATTCAAATGATGTTTCTATGAAACTTAAAATGAAAAACCAACAACATGACAACTATTATTAAAAGGCATTCCAATTATTGGATAGATATACACTATTGGTGATTTTTGGAATTTTGTAGAACCAGTAGATATTTATAAAAACATGTTAGAATATTATTGAAGCTCAATAATAACGCACGTATGGGCTGTGCCTGAGCATAAAAAAAATTACACATCATGTATTGCTTCAAATTGACTGATCAAATAAATTGGGGCTGGTAAAAAATTACGGATTGTAATAAAATGACTCGTATGACACATAATCATGCATGGGTGTAAAAAACCGAGTTATATATAATGCAAGTTACAAAATGATTTTAAATAAAAAATTGTTAACAATCATGATGTCTACTAAATAGCCTTCCATGGACAAGACTAGTAATTAAGATGCATATTCAATTATAATCACCAAGATCTTCCCCAACTACCCTATTAAATCAAAATTTTCATCCATATTATATGATCACAACTCCATTTTTGGCCAAACCAAAACAACCCTAACTAAGTATAAACAATGTCCAGTGAGTAAGCAAACATAGCAATCAAGGAGCTCCTTGCATGCCGTAGTTTGACCGAGCTTGCATCTAACGTAAGCTCCACTAACAATGTCTTTGATGTGCAGAAGAAGGTACTAGAACAACAAAAGAAGAACCAAGCAACCTGGGGAAAGCTGCTGCAAGAGCCAAAATCTGTGATGAGGGACGAAGCCATAAAACTCATGATGGATCAGTCATCTTCTGATCACTTGGTTTACTCGTATCTGAAAGATGCAGTGGAGACGGTCGAGGAGAAGATGGAAAATAGTGAGAAGGAGCTTGACAAGATATTCAAATCGAAGTAGCTATGCTGTGATATGTCTGTTTTTGGCATGTCTGTTTTTTGTAAGTAGTCTCTTTTGATGACTTTTGGGATGTTACGTAGTTGGTGTTTGGAAAACTTACTGTCTATGATTGTTAATGGGTATCGTTAAATGATATGTGAATAAGTTTATGGCTATCGGTAATTTTTACATGTTATATACGAATGACTGGATGTTTCAACAGAAAACTAAAACAAAAAAGGGAGGTAAAAAATTACGCATGTAAATATGTCATTATAACGCTAGTTAAAAACACATCAGCTTAAAGATATCACGCATGTACAATTAAATGCCGCTAAGATAACATCTTGACTGCTGATTCTTATTTTCAATAAAAAGCATAAAAAATAAAAACCGGTTAATCACTCATGTTACTAATAATGACTCATGATATGAGAAAACAATATAAATCCCGCAAGTTGTTGTTAAAAAATTACACACACTATATGTCAGGAACAAAAAACACAGGGTTAAAAAAAAAAGCATAAAAAAACCAATGTTCAAATGTATGCAATTGTTTTTCAAAAATCACTCATCATCATCGCTAACCTCTTCCCATTGAGAATCACTATCGTCGGCTTCGTCTACCTCATCATACTCTTCCTCTCCCTCGCCAGTTTCTGCCTCCTCGTCCTCTTCATCTAGTAACCCAGGATCAGTATCTAACTGAACTGCTCTTCTTTTCTTCCCCTTCTTGTCCCCAGCACTAGCACTAGCTTTACCCTTTAAAACTTCACAAGTTCGGATATCATGACCTTTGGTATTACAAACACTACATGTACGACTTCGCTTGCCATTTAAACTAATTATTTGTTCTTTTTTGGATTTAATACGCTTATGTGAACCGCGTCCTTTGTTTCTAATACGGGTTGGCACACGGACTGTAGGCGGAGCATCAGTGTCCGGTTTCTCGTAACCAATTAACTTTGAATATCTATCAAACTTAGGGTCGATAGGCTTGGTTATGCGAAGTTCATCAACCATTTCTTTCATCTCCCTCATCCGATCCCTGACTATAACTAGATGATCAAAATCTGTCATCAAATGACCAATAAGATACTCTCCGGTCTGCATTATCTCATACGCAACCTCCTTCGCCTTTTTATTCCCATCATTATCATCAACTTTTAAATCAAATGTGTTATTTAGATCATTCGGTACCACATCTTTTGTCCATCTTCTCATAACATACTTGTTGGGAATTTCTTTCACTTTGAACATCTTGAACACAAAGTATATATGTTTGCACAGCAATCCATATTGTTCAAACCTGCGACAACTGCACGAGGCAATGACATCCTCCCCCTTCTTGAAGCAAACCTGAATAAAAAAATTTAAAATTAAAAATCAAGGAAAAAGCGCAATATCTTATGTTATAACGCATGTTTGCAGGTCTATATACTGTTACCTCTAATAAACCGTCACCATGCGCTTTCCAATCCTTCATAGTTATCTTCAAGAACGGTTCCTCGATTTTAGTCTCCATAGGAAGGCACTCAGACAGTGTAGCATATAACTCTGCCTGTTGATCAGCAAAGATGGACCTGGTGTAAATTTTCATGGCATCATCCTCTAAGCTAGCTTCAGTTATGTTATCTGGGGTTGTGTTTCTGGAAACATGGTCATTTTTTCGGTGGTTGAATCTTTGAACGTCCATTGCACCATCAAAATGGTTAAAAAACTCAACAAGGGTAAGTTGAGAATTCGCCACTTGACAGAAAAAATGGTTTTCGCTCTCTGATCGATCTGGAGGTAGTCCGCATGAGCCCAGACATAGGCTCAAGACGATAGAAAGCTGGAATCCATGAAGATCTCATGCCAAACATATCGTCGATCCATTTATTCTCAGTCAGACCGAATTCAATCATTATCAATTTCCATTCTCTCTCAAACGTTTCTGGAGCAATCGAATCAGTCCAGACTATATCACACATACGTCTTTTGAAGTCTTCATTGTTACACAACTCGTATCCAACCTATTAAAAAACAAGGATTGGGATGACAATAAGAAGAAATCTCTATAATTATTCACAGTTTTTGTAAAAAAAAATTGATTATATGAAATAATAACGCATGAAGAACGTTTGTCAAAAGTGCATATAAAAAACAGAGAATACTTGTTACGCAAGTTATAAGAGTAATAACGCATGTTGATGTTGAGTCTAACCTTATCGGCAACTTTTTTCATTATATGCCACATACATAATCTGTGCCTGCTCTTATCGAACACTGACTCGATAGCTTGTTTCATCGCCGGGTCCTGATCAGTGACAACCACCTTCGGCTGCTTACCAAATGAGTCCATAAATGATTGTAACAGCCATTTGTAAGATTCAATGCTTTCGGATGCTAGCAACCCGGCTCCAAGCGTCACATTACGACAATGGTTATCGATACCAGTAAAGGGTACAAAAACCATATTATACCTTCAAAATGATAAAATTAGTTGAATAAAAAAACAAAAAAGAAATTATACAAATAAAAAATTAGAAGTTAAAAAACTATAAATAACGCTAACTTGTTGGTTTTGAACGTAGCATCAAACGATATGACATCTCCAAAGACAGCGTAGTTACGTTTGCACAAACCATCAGCCCAAAACAGGCCAGACAATCGCTTGTTTTCGTCAACAGAATGTACAAAAGAATAATCAACCATAAACTGCTTTTTATCAGTCAGCCTATTGATAACCATATCGGCATCATACTCTCCTATATAGCTATGTATCCTAGCTCTAAAATTCTTGCAGTCGTCTTTAGTTGCGCCAACATTTTCAAACCCTCCATATCTTTGTCTCATAATATTGAATGCTTTCACTGGCCCAAGATTTAATGTACCAAGCTCCCATATCATCTATTCTTGTGTTTCAGAAAGATGCCTATAAGCCGGTAATAAATGCATATCTTTAGGGCAAACAAATGAATGATTATGCGCTTGAACAAACTTATCAACCGTATACAACACCCCATCCGTCGAACAAAGCTTAATTTGTGCTTTACACCCAGTTCGAATAGTCGGTCTGTTCCTACTTTTATATGGCTTGGACAACTTTGAATAAGGATCATCAAAAGCCAGTGGTTTGTGCCCCTCCTTTGAACACACAAAGTATTTAGTCTTTATAATACCACCACTGTGATGTTCACCTCCTTTTCGCGCAGAGAACCCTGCCTTCTTGGCATATGTCTGATAAAAAACATATGCTTGCTCTATCGAACTGAATTCCATTCCTATAACGGGAACACATGATGAAGCTACTTCAGGGATATACAATCGTTCATCTGCAAATTTTGAAAATAAAAAAAAACAAAAAAAAATGAGCCACACACAATCACTAATCTATGAAAAAAAAACAACTAAGCTAAGTAAAAAAATCACGCATGATACTCTCATATAATCACGCAGGTAACAAAAAAACCAGACAAAGCTTTATACTTTATAATAACGCAAGTTGTTGAGTATCACACAACACATGCGTGGTTTAATAGGACTTCCTTTCATAACTAAAATTCATCAAAAAATGATGCAAGAATAAACACAACAAATCACATCAGCCACCTATACTCTCAACAAAGCGAATTAATTTAAAACTTGCTGGTCTGATTGTCTAATATAACTGGGTTGTCTGATGTCGGATTCCTCAAATGCTCAGCAGCATCATGAACGGCATGGACTTCAGCATCTTCAATTTCGATATCATCTGTGTTTCGTGCATTATTGCTCTGTGGATCCATTTCACACAATAAGTGATCGTAACCCTAATTGAACAGCGATAACCGCTAATTTAATAATTTGAAAAATGGAAAGTTTTTAAAACTGATTCAATTCGTAATTACCGGGATACATGATATAACGAACTCGCACTATTCTCTTGATGTTAGGAAATGTCTGAATTACCCTGCCTCAAGAACGTAAAATATCTAATTTGCCCTTAATGAGAAACCTTAATCAGTGCCACGCGTCGAAATCCCACTGTCGCGTACGTGACTTACGATTAGGGTTAATGTACATTATACTTTCTCTCTCTCTCTCTCTCTATATATATATATATATATAGGCTAGGGTTTTTTAAGAACCACTCTTATTGCGAGAACCATGAGAACCAATGTGAATACATAAAAACCTAAAAATACCTAAAAAACACACAATTTTTTATTATTTTTTAATTAAAGATCGCTATTTTTCGTTACCAAAAAAAAATCCAGTAAGAATTATCAATAAACATGTGCATATGTATCATTTCTTTAACAAATTCCGTTATACATTAGTAGTATTAGACAATTGCATTTTCATTTGCACTACCATCCGTAATACGCTACTTTTTATATTAGCAATATATAAAATGCACATGTGCATCTATATGAATGAACGTGATATAACGTGTTTTGGTACAAAAAGTTTGTGATGTTTGTGATTTTGAATGATGAAGTAGATCAATATACATGTTTTTTGTTAGTTATATATAGTTGTTGATGTTTTGGTTATATTTGTCACTTTATGATGTAATATGTTGTTTGGTATGGTATGAAGGGTGTTGATGCACATGTGCATAAAGTGAAAAATACTCTACATGTTGGTAATTGTAATGTATTATGGATAGTAGGAGGTAATGGTAGTGTATTATGGATAGTATAGGTAATGGTAGTGTATTATGGATGTTATGATAGATGAAAAGTAAAGTGTATTCAAAGTAATGTACCAAAAACACGTTATATCATGTTCATACATATAGATGCACATGTGCATTTCTAATATTTGTAATGTAAAAAGTATTGTATTACTGATGATAGTGTAAATGAAAATGTGATTTTCTAATACTGGTAATGTATTACGGAATTTGTCGAAGAAATGATACATATGCACATGTGCATCCATAATTGTTACTCGAAAAAAAATTAAGAAACTAAAAGTAGCGATTTTTCTAAAAAAAAAAATTTATGTGTTTTTAAGGTATTTTTTTATTGTATTCACATTGGTTCTCGCGGTTCTCGCAATAAATGGTGGTTCCTAACCGAACATTATCATATATATATATATATATATATAGTGTTGGGTTCAATATGGAACACAAAAAAAGGTGGGGAAGCATGGAACACTTTTAAAAATTCAACTTAACATGTTAAAAATCAATTTTAGATGTAAGAAGACAAAAAACGAAAGATTCAACAACCCAAATACTCTATTGCATCGATTAAGTCAAACGAAACCATGTTCCTATTGAGATTTGTGGAGGCTTTGATCTAGGAGCAGCCGACCCTAATACTCTAAATCAGTTATTTGTTGTTCCCAAAACTCTAAAACCTAATGTATTTAGTATATACAGATATGTTGGGCCTTTTTAATTTCTTGAACACCTAAATAATAATATACTGCTAGTTGCAGCCTATGGATGTATGTCACATTGACTGAATCACATAAGTTTTTTGGTTCGTTTATTTTTTTTAATTGTCTTGTGTGTGATTGTTTGGTTGTGATTTGCTATCCAAAGATACCAAACAAGTGATATCTTTGGATGACACATCATGGTATCAGAGTTTTTGACTCTTGTTCGGTTAAAATCTTTCAATTGTTTCGTGGCTCTGCGGTGACAAAAATGAACGGAGTTTTCAAAGATCTATTGTCGCTGCTAGTAAGACTTGAACAGCTGCCACCGTAAATGACAACCAAACTAGACGTTATTCGTCATTTTCTTTTGTATTTTTTTAAATGCAGGTAATTAATTAATGTTTAACGTACTTTTGGGTACTTGTGGGTTTTATTGTTGATTTGCCTATTTTTACGATTTATGTAAAAATGTTATAAACTCGTGTATCAATGTGACAACGTTATACATATAAATTTGTTTTTGTATATTCTCTTCGTAACGAGCTAGACGTTATTGTTTAATGCATATCGATGTATTTTTGTTTAATACACATCTTCATACTATGTATATACTTTCTTGGATGCGCATATGGTTGGAAAAAATTAGAAAGAGAGAGTGGAGATCAGAGGAGAGAAAATCAAAGGAACACAAAACAAATAAAAACATAGATAAATAAAACAGTGTTACATGTTACACAAGCAATAGCGACGAATCCAAGAGGCAGTCTATCGGTTAATGTTTCTGCGATGACACTTGTGGCTTCATGCCAACACTGATTGTTGGTGGTTTCTTGCCATCTGCGATTGTAAGTTTCTTGAGTTCTAGATCTACACACAGTTTCTCGGCTGCTGCACGACGTTGAGCCAAGGTATATAAAAAGTAATAGATGAGACCGAGAAGCACGCTCATGAGACCCATGATACCGGCTGCAGAGAAGAGCCCGGACATTGCATAGTAACAATATAACGCACCATTGATATCTGTCTGGACACTATTTATAAGGCTTAACCGTGCACCCACAAAAAATAAGACTACAGCAATAAAATAGGTAATCCTGTATAAAAATAAATAATGTTAGCTAAGTTTATTATTTATTGAAGTATTTTATTTCATTTATCATTTATCTTTAGGTTTGTATGTTAGTCACTATTCTATATTTGGTTTGAATATAATGATAGTTATTGGACTTAGGGGTGTAAACGAGAGCTCGAGTTCGGGTTGTTTAACTTAAGAGAGCTAGAACTCAGCTCGTTTAAAAATCTATTTTAAAGCTTGACCTTGGCTTATGCGTTAATTTTCAAGCTTGAACCCGGCTCATTTATTGTTTATTTAATAATTTTATTTTTATAATTAGTTAACTTTCTATCTCTCTCTCTCTCTCTCTCTATATATATATATATATATATATATATATAATTGCAACTTTTAGATATGACATAATATATGTCAATAAATTAGTTTTTATCATAATTTTATGCATGACGATTTTACGTAAATATATATTTAATATATTAAATAAAAGACTCGTTTAAGCTCGTGAGCAGACACGAGCTTTGATATGTGAAGCTTGAGCTTGAGCTCGTTTATGAAATGTGCCTCGATAAAAACTCAAGATCGGGCTCGAGCTTGCTCAAGCTCGGCTTGATTCGGGTTTTTAGCGAGCCGATTTCGAGTAGCTTACGAGCGATTAACCTCATTTACACCTCTAGTCATTGACTTTTTATTAGTATGCTAGTATCCTGTAATTCAGTTACACCGTTATATTTTAATACCCTGAATTTATCAAACTGTAACAAAAAAAATTGAAATCTTGAGTTAGAATGTTCCGTTTTATGAGATAACTACATACCATGTAATAACCATACAGACTAGGCCGATTTTGGGCATCTTAGGGAGTGGTTGGCAACACAAACAACAATCTGCAGTGGTTGAATTGACTATGGTACGCGCTAGCACAAGAGCTATGGCCCCTGCTATGGCTAGACCAACGGCTGGACTACTTGGGTAGTGACATTCAGGTACGTGACCATAGTAAACCAATCTAACTTGAGATCTCTGCCAAGCATGAGTCAATAAATGCACGTTATTATAGATAATTTAATACTTACTACAACCACTACTTGCTATCGGTTACCGAAACATAGGATAAAAAACAGTCGCAAGTTAGCGACAGGTTTTTGACGAATGTAAGATTGCGACAACATACAAAACAATTGCTAAAAACAGTCGCGTAAACGTCGCTATTGGAGTCCTCAGAAACAATCCACAAAATATCCAATCACAAAACTTGATACCCAAACATTGGTTGCCAAAAGCCCTCGCAAATATTCACACTCAGTTTCGCGACTAGGTTTGTGACTAGTTTTTGGTCACAAAAAAGTCACAATGATCTATAGCGACTGATTTACGACCAAGATGGCAGTAGCAAATAATGTTCCACAAATTATGTTTTTTATGATTTAGTGATTGTGTTGGCTGTATGGTTTACCTTAGCCTTCGTGGCTTCAGCCGCGAAACCGGCAACCACGACTACTATTCCCAGTGTCGCCTGAAGAACTGTGACCGTAACAATTTTGCGCTCCATTTCTTCCTTCCTCAAAGAGATGGTCTTATTGTTAAATGAAAATGGTAATATGGTTTTATAGTTGGGGGACACGATAACGAAATGGAATCAGCCTTGGGGGTGACGATTATGAAACGGAATCATCCTTGGGGGCGTACAACTAGATAAATTAAAGCTATCCTAGTTGACAAATTTTAAAAGATATAGTAACATTCGGTGGCGAAACTTGAGATTTCCGATTGGGGGTCGAAAACGTGTATACCCAAAAATTTCTATAGAATTGTGGGGCCGAAAACGTATATATCAAAAAATTTCTATATGAAAAGCGAAAAGTTCGGGAGTGCCTTTAAACTATTTATAAAAACAAAATTTGTTAACTAACAAATTTGTTAGTAGACACTAGAGTATATGTCTTTAAACTATTTATAAAAACAATAAGTAAAACCAGCGAACCACAAAATCATGTAGATCCGTAAATTACTTTTAAATAATAAACAAAAAACTGTTAACTTACTAGAAAAACTGTTAACTAACAAATTTGCTAATTGGCTCCAGAGAGTATGTCTTTAAATTATTTATCAAAACAAAAAGTAAAACCATCGAACCACCAAATTATGTAGATCCATATTGGTTTTCTTTGAAATTGTGTATGTTTTTAAATGAGAACCATCACTGGAAAATTTACTGAAGTTACCAATTTCCTGTAAGCTAATAAGATCAGTTGAACATAGCTTGGGCTTGAAGTGTGATCTTAAAGAAGGTTAAAGACACAAAACAATGATAGGTTGATTTAAATATGAGACCTATAAAAGGACTCAAAAGGTTTACTTACCATTAGGTCACTACTCGAAGGTTGGAATAGTGTAATTTGGTAGTTGAAGGGTTGGTTCCATGTTAGAATAGTGTTATTTGGTAGCTAGAAGGACAGTTTTTATCCTGGTAAAAGTTGAAATTAATATATCTAAAAACTTGGTTAGAAAAAAAGAAAAAGAAAAAGAAAAAAAATAATAGTTGAACAGAGAGGATGTTTAAGGACCAGAATTTGAATAGAGAAATTGCTAGTTATTGGAATCCACTAGGGTCGTTTTATTGGCACATTTGTAATTCTTAAACGACACCACTAATACGGGCCGTATGGGTCTATACAACATGTATTGAGCAAAAATCAATTCCAAAGGTAAGTTAAAGGTTGACAATGTCATCACGTGCAAATGCTATACGGGTCGTATAGACCTATATCAAGTACGAGGTTGTCATTTTGTCACTCAACACTTAAGAAAGTGAAGAGGGTGATATTACGACAGCCCGATACGGGTCTTATAGGGCTATACAACCCGTATTGATCTGTTAAAAATGAGGGCAGCTTCTGCCTTTGTAATTGACGACAAGAGGAGGAAAATTTCATTCTTTCTTGTTCTCTTCTTCCTTTCTTTCTTTCGACAAACAATTTTAAACAATCCGCCATGTTTTGGTTCGACCTCAATTACTATTTTGGTGAGTCGTCCAGCAACAACACGAGTATGTTTATTCCGGAAAGCAGTGTAGTATAGCATTTTTTAACTTGTTTTGTTTATGATATATTTACGACGTCGTTGCTTTAGAAGAGGTCCGATGTTTACGATGGAAGACTAAATGATGATCACGCGGAGGAGGTCGTGTCCGACTTTCGTTCTTATCATAAGGAATCGTTGTTCCTAGACCTGAATGAGGTGAACATTTATTTACTTATTTTGTATTCGGTGGTAAGTTTACCTTTATCTTTTACCCATTGTTTTTTTAGTTTGTTGTGCCTCGCAAACCGATGTTACCAGACCTGAACAAAGTAAACATTTATTTACTTATTTTAATTAGGCATTAGATTTACTGCCATCTTTTAGCCACTGGTTTTTTCCAGTTGTTGTGCCTAGCGGTGATTATGATTATGGGTGTCCGGGTTATCAAAACGGTTATGGTGTCTCGTTTGGACAAGAAAACTATGGCAATAACTTTTTCATCAGTGAGCCTTCTTACGCCCAAGAGTCATTGGTTGACGAGCAACCCGCTTACCCGGAAGTTTCGTACCAAACTGATCAGGTATCAATGATATATATTGTGTTAAAAATATTACTATAAAAGTTATATATTTTTTTAAAAATATATTATAAATGTTATATAATTTTGCTAAAAATTATTGTAAATGTTATATGTATTTTCCGTTTATGATGTTTAGGATTTTATATCCCGCAATGAGTTGGAACTTCGGGTAAACAAAGGGGTTTAGACAACGGATACGTTTTTGTTAATAAACGGTCTATGGCTCCATTGCAGCCATAGCGGCGAACATGAAAGTAAGGTCACGGTTAGGAAAACCGACAACAAAAAATGCGGATGCCGTTTTAGGGTGATAGGTCGTCTCGATCAAAGTCATCGCGTTTGGTGGATAGATTATCTGCACAAGAATTGTACCACGAAACATAACCACGGCCCTGCTGAACATTTGGAGGGTTATGCGTATGCTAGGATACTCACTCGTAATGAGTTTAGATTGGCGCAAGAGCTGATGAATCAAGACATAGAGCCCCATACAATATGGAAAGCTATACATGAACGGAATCCGGAAAACAAGTGTGTCTCGAATGACATACACAACGCTCGCCAAAAGATTAGGGCCTCAAAGGTCAATAAAAAACGTCTCCCATGCAGAGACTGAACAAATCCTCAGGAGAAAAATATGACCTATTACATACAGGAGGATCCTTCCACCAACGCCGTTGAAAATATATTTTTTTGTTAAGAAATTCCTTTGGATTGTGGTAGGCATTCCGGCGTGTGCTTGTAATCGAAGCGACCTACATAACTAACATGTACAATCTTCCATTTTTCCAAGTCATGGGTATGCGTCGATAAACCACACATTTTGTGTTGCGAATGCATTTCTTTCCAACAAGCAGAAAGTAATGTACCTCTGGGTCCTGGAAAGGATCAGGTCTATGCGAAAACGATACAAACTAAATAGGAAAGCCTAGTTCTAGTGGGAAACGTGATTGAAAGCATAGTACTTAGTTTTGTCCTTCGTGACTGTGTACCTACTCGGTAATCGCTGAATGCTGCAAAGCATAAAAACAGCTCAGTTTGTGAACTTTCACAACTTACTGAAAAATCAATGTGATTGTGTTTTCATTTTCAAAAGATTTAAATTTGTTTTATTTCTTTATTGTGTTTAAGCATTGGACATCCTCTGCGTATACAAAAGTATCGAACTGGATGTTAGTGCGTAAACATTTTTGCTTTATTTTACTTGGTGTTTCATTTAAATCTTGGATCACCTCTGCGTATATGAGAATATTGAACTGGTGGTTAAGATCTAAACAATTTCAAATTGTTTTTATTTCTAGTTTTGTTTAAACATTGGACTTTCTATGCATATCGAAAGATCGACCTCATTGTTAATGTTTAAACATTCTGTGTTATTTTTGCACAAATCACAGTTGATGAAAGTTTAAAGGCATTACTTGAGTCTGTGTATTACACGATGAGGGGATATGCTGAGATCGTGGGGACCATAAGAACTTAGTACAATTAAATGTACCTTAACGTGTCGGTAAGCATTACGAAAGTTTTTAGATTGAGTTTATGTGGACAACAATACCGAGAATCCATGTGAATTATTTAAACTAAATGTTTCATAAAGATCAAAGGTGCAGCCAATATGTCTCAATAAAACTGCTATGATCCTCTAGCATGTTATTTTCATAAAAACATTGACTGTAAATATTTCATTTGAGTATGTTTACATTTTTGCATTTTATATTCAAAATCCAAGAAGATTTTCTTTCAAAAACTTCCATTAAAACCTAATAATGTTGAATGTGAACCGGACAAACGAGACTGTTGAGAAATTGTTTGTGTGTGGGTATCTAAAACTCAAATCTGAGAGACTGGGAATATCGTTCAAGGGGAGACTGTGTTTTCACTTGAAGATGTTGATCAAGAGTGCAGATCAAGACTGCGGCAACATCCAAGGGGGAGACTATTGATGCATATGTTTGTTGCTTACGTCTTGTTATAATAGGGCTAGATACTGTCAAATATGAATTGTGTTTGGAAACCAAGCTCATCCTTACGGATGTAGTACTTCCGCATGGATGTAGCTCATTCGCACGGATGTAGCTCATCTGCAAGGATGAGCAGGTTGGTCCGCACGAAGATACAGGTTTGTACGAATGTAAACCAAGACTGCAGCAACTTCCAAAATTGATGAATGATGATCTGAAATCCCTTGCAGTATCCGGAACAGTAGCAGACTATCAATATTAAATACGCAGAAACTCTAAACAACCTTTTCTCCTTCCTATTTTCAGCCTCCAAACAGCCAAAATCTCCCGTTTTCTGCAACAAACAATGATGAACCAAGTCAATCAAGAGCCTAATGCTTTGATAACAATTGTAGGTCCCTTAATCCTGATCTTTCACAGAATTGTAATCTAATCTAGAGTGCGGAATCCTCTAGATCAGATTGTCAAAGAAAGGTATAGAAGCAGAAATCACCACAAACTGATCTTTACTGGTTATCTATCAAACTGATTACAATCAATCAAGATCACAAACAAACACAAATTCATCCAAGCCTTTTGCTATTACGAATTCTATCTCTAATCTCTCTGTAAACTCTGTCTCTAGTGATTATGGTGATTAACCTAAACCCTAATGCAAACCTTCTTTATATAACACAAGTTTGCAACATGGGCAGGGGTTAAAGCACATGGGCTGCGAAGTGGACAAGCCCAATTCGCCTACCATTCCCCTAATCCGGGTTTGGTTTGGCCCAGTCACTACTAACTAAGTAATACAAAGCTAAACCCACTAACCATTTATCATTTCACTAATTACTAGATATCCAAAGACCCAAATCTAAAAGTTGTTGTCACATACATGCACCAACAGTTCATTTATGTTTATTTATATTCATTAGACTATACTTGTTTGTTCATGTTCGATTATGTATTCATTTAATTTTTAAGGCCCATTACAGTTTATTTTTATTTTATAAAATTAAAATACCATTATTAAATTGTTACGTTTAGTTTAAACTAGGATTTCCCTACTGCGTGTTGCAGTGGGGAATTCGCATATGAGCCAAACGGTAACGACCAGTATGGAGCTTTAAAATATAAATATCTAAAACAACCAAAAATGAAATAAAATATAACAAATAGAAGAAAAGTTGATGGCGTAATACATATGACGTGTTGTTGCTACCCGACATGCTGGAGATTACAAACCCGCAACAGCCACCATTGTCGCTACTCGCTGTTGTGGTGACACACCCCAACCGATGGCAGAACATCAGAGTGAGACGAAAACGAGATTGCTCGAGACCTCATAACTTGCTAATTGTGACAATAATTTAAATAATCCAAATTTCATTTCATGCTAAACGGAGATACATTGTTTTGGAATGAAAAGTATGACATAATACAAGTATAACACATAAAAACATAAAGCCAAATACATAAACTAAAGTTTAGGTGTGTTTCTATTCCACCCTAAATAGCATTCTTCATACATCACCACTAGTTTCTGCAATATGTATTGAAGTAAAAGTCAACATAAAGTTGGCGAGTATACAAGATTTGTTACATAGTATACGTTCGAATAAAGTTGTCTCATATCCAACAGGGTAGTTTTCATACGTTGTTTCATAACATATTAGCATGTGCAAACTATAATTCAAACCCAAGTATATACGGAAATCGTGCGTCTCATTGTCGCCGAAACGACAAGGTCGTAAAATAGATTACTTAACAATACCACAAGTACGGACAGTGCTTTAATCCTATAGCGTTATAACTGTTAAGGTAGGCTTGCAAAGTTAATGAGCATGTAGTACACAAGAATGAGTATAGCATGTATAAACAAGAATATAACAAGTATCATGTTTCAAGGGGTAGAGTGTTTATATGAACAGGTTTAATCGTGGTATGTGATTTGTAGTATAGTGTACATGTTACACCCAAAGTGTGTAAAAAGGAAAATGGGATCGAGTATACTCAAGATTTGCGTAGAGATTTCCGCGTACGTGAGTTGATGCGATGAGTGTTTAGGGGAACCACTGAGTTATCCTACAAGGATAAACGAGGCACATGAGTTCGACGGATTGGAGATTAGGAATGAGTATGAGGATGCTTAGTTTTAGTATGAAAAATACATAAAAGATTATCTTGACAAACACCCAAATTGGGACATCATAATTATGTGTTCTTCAAAGGCACAAGGTTGTGTATTGGAAGTCTAAATATGAGATGTTTCAATCTAAGATACTATAACCGTAGCTCTTAACAACAATCCATGAATTGGTTAGTGTTTAGGGTCCGGTTGTTAGTATTATAGTATAGATATTTATATATTAAGTCTTACTGTCAAGTATTATCAAGTATGTCAAGCAAGGAGGTAGGATGATTTCCATCCATTAAACCTCATTATTTGATCCACCAAAGCACAAAATCATCGACTTAGTCGATGATTTCGGTTGGTCATGAATAGAACTTAGAATAAAAAATACACATCAAATTCACCAAGTAACCAAGTGAGCTCAAACTACACTAGTGCATTCCAATCATGGCAAATGTTTAGAGACTTGGTGTAATTTGGTTACTTTGTTACTTGTAAGTTTACTTGGTAACTTATATGAAAGATGAACTAATAAATTAAGCAAGTGAAGTAGTGGAACATAGTTGGTGAGCAAAGGCTTCCACGGTTTACACATTACCAAAACACAAGTCTCTCTAGATTGAAGGTGGTGAGCTTGATTGGTTTTAACACTTGTCTAGGTTATTTAGAACCTTTATAACATAAATTTTAGGAGGCATTTGGACCTCTAATGTTATGGAAATCAACCATACTCAAGTCCCACAACCATGAGTTTGATTGGGAAAAAGATAGGCACAAGATTTCACAAGATTAATAAATTTATATAAAGTTTATGTAAAAGTTTAACGAAAACAAAAAGTTTGGACCTCGAAATGGTGATATTCCACCTTAGTTTACCATGATAAGCTTGAGGAAACACGTCTAGAGGTGTTCCAAACGAGTTTGAAGCAAGAATTCATGAAGAAGAGAAAGAAAAGTGAGTTTGAAACTCGCTTATAAACTTGCAAGTAATCTTCCCTCTTGAGGTAATTTCAGTAGTTAGGAGAGTGTTTTGAGTTTGTGGGAAGGAAAAATGTGTTAAGGAGGCATGTACTGATAATAGAGGTTTTGGGTTAGTGTTTTAATGTTGAAATAAAGTGATTTGGGAAGAAATGAGGTGAAAAAGGTGACTATCCCATGGAGGGGAAACAACTAGCTATGGATTAAGCATCCTCGCGTCACGCGGCGGAGGAAGCCAAGGGGAACACGCGACGGGACGTGCTATTTTCCTAGCGGAAGTTTGGTTTTTGTCCACTTTGGCCCCTGAACTTGTTTGTTGGTGTTGTTTTATGCTAAAACTTTGTGTTTTAGCTTGTTTTCGAGTATGGAACGTGTTTGTAAGCATGCGATGAGTATCGTGTACGTAAGATTGATAATTCACGCGTATAATAAGCCTCGGTTTTGCATGTAAATGTGATTTCAAAGATTGATTGCGTATAATACAAGTATGAATGTAACACATATAAGTATAAAAGTGAATTTCCATTATGATCAAAGTCTCGGATTACTAGATTAGAATTGAAATACGAATACAAGTTTCTAAAAATAGAAATTTGAATACAACTTTCTAAATATGGAAAGTACAGAAATACAAAGAGTTACATGTGGTCGGCAACGTATTTAGTTTTTGTAAAAAAAAGATTTAATAATTTTTCGGTGAGTACCAGGTCGGTCCGTTAAAAAAAAATATATGTCGCATATATAGTTTTTGGTAAAAAAAAATAGAACAGTAGTTTTTCACAACACACAAACGGTTGTGATGTAGGACCAAGTACCTCAAGATCACCAAGTTCATCATCAAGCACTTACAGTTATGATACTCTGAGGTTTGTTGAGCGGAGATCATGCTTTGAATGCTGTGAGTATGGACACATTGTTAAGAATTGTCCATATCTCACCAAGGGAAAGTCAAAGGTTGAACCCACTCGTGGTAACAAATACCATAAAAGATATGTTTACCAAAACAGGACCCTCGTCTTGTTAAACAACAAGAAGTGAAACAGATAAAGAAACAACGGAAAAATGTTGAAAAGGTTTTAAAACCGGAGGTTGTCTAAACAAAATCTGTTAAATCAAATGTTAAACATGAAAAACAAAAACAGATTTGGAAACCAAAATCGATAACTGTTTCAGGGGGAGATACATCACAATTTCCAAAACATCGAGAAGTTGAAGTAACTTATGTCGATGAAAATGGAAGACCCAAGACCACGAAGGCTTGGGTCCCCTTCTCCAACTAATCTCTGAATGAGTGTGCAGGATGTTCCAGGAGGAACTATTGATAGTCTTAGGATTGTTGATAGTGGAGCATCCATGCACAAGATCGGCGACATAAGGCTCCGAAATACTATTACATCTAGGAGAATATTGTTGCCATTGATGGAGAGAAAGAAAAAGAAAAGAAGACAAAATTCCGATGAAGGAATGATGATGAAAGAATGTGGTTGAATGTAGTTAAAAAATTCGAAAAGATGAAATATGTTCCAAAATTTGGTTGTTATGGTTTCTGATCGGGTCCTCAGGAAAGATTCCAATGAAATGTACGCACCTGCAGCACGTCTGATGTTCAAAATCAACAAAATGAACGTGCAGTGTACATTTCTTCGCAGTGTGATCGAAGAAAATGTGTTTGTTGAATAAACCAACCGGGTGTGCGGATGCCTTGGCATGGATTGAACAACCGCACACTACTTCTCAAAATAGAAAGACAAAGACCTTCGCTGGTGCAATGTGGAAGACCAGCCGGACCCAAAGGTTTATAATCTTGTTGCTGTGAAGAGATTTCTCAGAAAATTGAAGTAGCTACAAAATCGACTTTGAAGTCCACACCGGGTGGATATCCAGTTTGGGAGAGCGCTCAGATTCCTTGCAATGCACGAAGCAGTTGCAGGATACGGTTTTGAATTTCTAATCTCTCCTATACTTGTCGATATTTAAGCTGCTTTTTTGAATTATTATCATCTCGTACAACACTCTTTGACCTGACACGTTGAACTCGAATATCACCTCACACGTGATTGTTTCACTATGAAACTCATCAATGTTGTCATGGTCTGCACCGATTACCGACGTGCCAACTGATTTTTAAAAAAATCGATAAATCAATTCTGATTAAAATTAATTTTGGTAAACGGCATTGAGGTAAAGCAAGAGTAATCCGCATCGGAAAATCGTTTTTGTAAATACCTTTGTGTTTTTAAAATTATTGTAAGTTTGTTGATTTTAGGGGGAGTAATTCCAAAATTTTGAAAAATTCAAAAACATCGAAAAATTTCAAAACCCAAAAACAATAGAAAAACAAAAATGAGTTTCCTGGCGAGCAAAAGAGAAAATGATAGTACATCAGTGGTCTGTCCAAACCTCTTTAAACTGAAATGCAAAATGCAAAATGAAAAATGTTAAGCAGCTCTATATAAGATGTATCAGTAGGCTCACAATCATCTTAAAGTGTGCAGGGTGATATAAACTTAAATCGACTGAAGACCAGGTGGGAACCACTCATTGGCATATGGTCTTAGTACCGAAATTTCGTTTGAGAGATTGCCGAGGTTCTGAGATATGTGGTCTTTATGCTGTTTATCATCTGGGTATCATGGTTGTTTCTTTTACCGAAACGAACGGAGACGAAGTCTAGATCTTCCATGATATCATACATACATATACATACTGCATACGACCTCAATAAGTGATTAACAATCACATGTCCAACAAAACAAGTGATAATATATCACATTTATCCGGGAGTCAAGTTCGTCTCTTTGTTGTACGAAAGTACTGACCTGTTCACGGACTTGCTCTTGTGCCCTTCATGCATCTGAAAATCAAGTTCCTCATCAATAAGTGATTCTATCACATAGGGCTTGTTTTCATCAAAATAAGTGAGTTTCTCACATTTTCATATACGTCAAAACAGATGATAAATGGTATACTCACCAGTAAGATGAACTCTCGTGCATACCTTGATACGGGAATGTGTCGTGATGTGGATGAACACCGGTCGGTAAGAATAAATCAAACCTTAACGTATCCCCTCGCAATGATTACATCTGATAAGTTGAGCTTATGTGGATAACAATACCGATAATTGTTATAGGATGCTTATCTAAATGTTAACTAACTGAACAACAAGAGCGTTTTGGCGTGACCGTACACTGATATGATTCTCTTACCCTCGAAACTCGCAAAAAGAATGTTTGTATATATTTACTTTTCTTAGTTTCTGCAACTCTGTATATATTTATTTATTGCTTTTAGTCTTTAAGTTTGAAATATTCAAAATGCCAAAAAGATTTTAGGTGTGTTTTAATATAAACTTTATTAAAGTCAAAAAGATTTTATTTCTGCTTTAGTTTTGATTAACCGATGTTGGAACTCAAGTCTTCGTTACCTGAAATCTGATTGAAAACCAAAACGACTGAATCTTCATAAACGGTCAGAGTTTGCAAGTTTTGAAAGTTAATAATCAAAATTGAAAAATCTGTTAACTTTTCAAACTAACTGTCGGACGGTATTTGAATGAGAATTGATCTCATTTGTGTCATTTGTTTAAATGTTAACTATATTCCAAGCAGTTGTTCTCATTACGTGTTTAGCTTTCTTGCATGTGCAGATGCTAAAGGCGAAGAGAACGTGTTCGATGACAAGCTTCGGAATGAAGACACGACGTGAAGGCACTCAAATGATAAAGATGATCGAGTTGTCGCTGATCACTCATCAACACCACAAGGATCTAAAGTATTGAAGATCAAAAGATTCACAAGCACAATCAAAGGGGGAGTTTATTGATACACTTCCTAGATAAAAGCAGGAGTTTGTTAATACACTTTCTACTTACAACACGTGAAGTCTTTGAAGATCCTTTCCGAGAATGAATATTCATCAAGAGATGGAGAACGAGATTACGAACCTCGTGAGCAGCATCCAAGGGGGAGTTTGTTGATACATATTGTGTGGATACGGCTCGGCTCGGTTCGACTCGACTACGAAGTAAAGGCCGTAGTCAAGACAACCTCCTGTCTTGACTCGGTATGCTATTACTTTGTATCGAACGATGTAAATGCAAACTACGTGTGTGCAGTTTGCATATTGTTTATGTTTATGTATTGTCCATTTGTTTGAAGCCCAACAGGAGACAAAGTCCTCCATGATGAAGATGAAGTCCAAGCCCAAGCCCAAGTCGTTTTGGCCCAACATCATGTCACACCCCTTTCTACGGCGGAAGCACGAGGTGTGATCATGAAAGGTTCTCATTGCATACGAAGAGTAAACATGCTACATGCTCGTAAAATAACATCAAATACCATAATTTGAAAACATAAGTTTAGCGTTTACATCGCTAGACAGCTTAAAACATTGTCTTAAGAGTTTACAACTTTATTTAAAGTTAAACACAAGCGACATCCACGAGCATAAGCAAGACCACGCGCACATCCAACCTAATTACCTGAAATACATGTGAGTTTTTGGAAAAACGTCAACATAAAGTTGGTGTGAATTCATGCAGTTTTGTATTTCATGTTTGTATACTTTGTATGAAAACATAGTTTGTGAGTAAATCAAGTTTTAATATATAAATCCAGTTTCATGTGTACACCACGTACACCTGTATAATTCAATTTCTTCTTGAGTACCCCACGTACTTCAAGTATAACTCAATCTTTTCTTGAGTACCCCACGTACTCAAGTATTCATCAATTTTTAGTATGGTATGAATTTCATGTAATTAAAATATTCCTGTAAATATCAGGATTGTTAATGGGTTCCAAAGCCATTAACATGTGACACGTCATAGGAAGTCACCAAACCTAAGGCATTTAATTGGTATATTCTAAGACACAAAAGCACTCCTCGGTTCTCGCCCCGACCGGGAGTGTGGCTGCCAGGCACCCGTTAGATCTAACCTTTTGTTCTGCGGTCTAGGTATATTGTTGATTAATGGTGCTTCTGTACCCTATTCGTGACACTATTTCTCATAACGCATCCTACTTGGTTCTCGTTCTCACCAAGCGCGTTTCTTGTTATCATTTCTCGTAGCGCCTCATACTTGGTTCTCGTTCTCACCAAGTGCGCTTCTCATATTCTTATATTTCATCACACTTGGTTCTCGTTCTCACCAAGTGTACTTCTTGTATTCTTATATTTCGTCACACTTGGTTCTCGTTCTCACCAAGTGTACTTCTTGTATTTATATCATACCAATTATAAATTTTGTACATTTGTACATGTATTTCACCCCCGAAGTTATAAAAACTGAAAACAGTTAAAGAGAAAAGGGGGAGCATGAACTCACAACTTTGCGTTCCTAGCGTCGTAAACTCCACCGGATCGATTTGCTTAATTAACGTCGTAACCTATACGCGTTTTCTTAACGTTAGTCACTAGACTTGCGTCGCACAAGTACAGTCACTCTCTTTTGTGTATATTTTCTTGTGTTAAAAATATTCTATATTTTTAACTACGTATCTTACTTATATTATTTTCTCCAAAAATAAATATAAGTCTTTTATGTTTTGCACTTTGCACCCGAATTATGTATCTTGTATTTTGTATGTGCATTTTTATGTTTATACTCCTCATGAGTATTTAGTGTATTTTTAAGTCTTAATACACTAGCACGTATAACACATACTATATACACTTAGCACAAAAATTGGTGATAAAATAATATATATTTTTCTCTCAAAAATATATATACATAATATCCATTTTTATTCTTCAAGAAATCACCATTTCTTATCATCAAAAATTAGGGAAACCTTGTTAATGTTTTGAGGTATATTTTTAGGGGATAAGTTTCTCAAAAACTCATATTTTTCTAAGTGTCAAAATTTATAAAAATTTTGACAGAGTTTCCCCTAAAAATGGAGGTTTCCCACGTTTTCAAAACGTGTGTTTATTTTCTTTTAAATCATTATCAATCATCAACAACAATTACCAACAATCATCATCAACAATAATCACTAATTTCTCCATTTCATGAACTTGAATATTTACAAAAATGTGTAGTAACTTACTAGCACATTTAGTAAATCTTGTTATCTTTAAAAATAAATTTAGTTTCTTAAAAACTTTATTTTTAAAGAATATGAAGTTTCACAACTTCTAGTCGGTTTTTACGCAAATTATTTCTTTGTTAAAACTCATGTTACACAAGTGTCCATACACTTGTTTGTTCACAAAAACACCTTTAGTTCATAAAAGATCCGGTTTTAAAACATGGTTTCGTCATACACTTGGTTATTCAAGGATACCACTTGTAGATCCGTAGATCTACTAATTTTGAACAATATTTCATAAGAAAAATCGTTTTTACACAAGTTCATGATTAGTGTGTGGTAGGGTTTCACCTTTTAACCCTTGTTACTTCTAAAATAGCTTTATGTTAAGATCCATGATCTTACCAAACCGGGTTAAACGATGATCCGAGCTACCACATCATAGATCGGGTCTAGATAACCATATATTTCAAATACTACAACTTTTACACAACTTATGTGCTATTAACCATCATTTTTCATGCTTTTAGTAGACTTTTGTGCATCTTTTCGCATTTTAACGAGATTTAACCAACACAAATCCTTTTAACCACTTTAGAATAGTTTAAATACGAGTTCTAAGTGTTATACCTCTAGCTCAAGGCTAGGGAAGGATCTTGACGGAAATGGCGTGGATAAAAGCTAGAGAATGAGGTCCTTCGCGTTCCGTTTGCTCCAAGACTCCTAATATGCGACCCTTGATGTTTGTATGATGTTGGAATGGCAAGATCAAAATTGAAAGATGGATGGATGCTCAAGGGATGTTTGGCCGTGAGCTCTAGAGGGCAAGAGAGAGAGTTTGGGGTGTGTTGTGTTAAGTGTGGAGGTTATGTGTGTTAGTGTTAACTTATAGACAAACTTCAAGTGCTAATACCCAAAAGATCTTGTGCCTCCTAGATATTAGGCAAGGGATTATAATAATCTTCCAAGTACCAAGTAATGTCTCCCCATGGTTTGGGGCCGGTTAGAGAAGGGGGGGGGGGTCTAGTTCGGTTCCAAGTATTAGTTAGACATTAGTTATGTTAAACCAAGTTAGTTAGGTGTTTAACTTGGTTAGTTATGTTTAGTGAGATACAATGGGTGTTAGGGTATACGGGGACCCTAACTGGCTCAGAAAAAGATAAATAATGTTATTAACAATATTTTCATGTTCCGGGTATAGTCCGGTTGTTCGGTTACATACCGATTCGTTAAAGTGCTAAATTGCACATTTTAGTGTCGTTTAAGTACCTTTCTTGTACTCTTTCAATTGCCAACACTTAGGGAAATATTCTGGATAATAAAACGACATTTCTGCATAATATTTATGTCTAAATGCTGATTTATTGCTGAATTATATAAATTCTGCACTTAAAGTGCGTTTCGGGTGTTTTTTAGTGCTTATCTTTGCTTTCGTATTGCATATATATTAACCCTTGTATGTACTCTTGGGTTTTAATGCATTCTTGTTGTCGGACCTACACCTAGGCCTCAGTTATAATGTCTGACTGCTTTCTGCAGTTCTGTTGACACAGTGTGTCTTACCGGTGAGTTTACTATTATTTTTGACGCAACGCTCTCGTTTACGCTTAAAGCAATATTTTGTAGTATACAACGTGCATGAATTCACTTGTTTAATCATGTGTTCAGACATTGCTGACACTTAAACTCATAATTGCAGTCATTAAGCAATAATTAATGTGTACGGAAATTACCGGTTTGGGCCAGTTGTCAAAGTCTCCCCCCGTTAAAAGAATTTCGTCCCGAAATTCAGACTGAACTCACTCTCGCTGGAGTCTTTTTGAATAGGTGGGGATACTTTTTCTTGAACTGGTCTTCACGTTCCCATGTGTACTCGGGTCCGTGCTTAGAGCTCCAACGTACTTTGACAAGCTTCACACTGCTCCTCCTGGTCTTGTTGACTTTCCAGTCAGTAACCTCAACGGGTTGCTCTGTAAATCGGAGGACTTCATCAATATGTATTTCATCCATCGGGATGATCACGTTTTCTTGCGTTGGACTCTTCTTCAGGTTGGATACATGAAACGTATCATGTACTCCGTTAAGTTCTTCCGGTAACTCCAACTTGTATGCCACGGTACCAATTCTCTTCAGTATTCTGAATGGTCCGATATATCGTGGATTCAGCTTTCCACGCTTTCCAAATCTGACTACGCCCTTCCATGGTGAGACTTTTAACAACACTTTGTCTCCCACCTTGAAATCTACCGATTTTCTATTTGGATCAGCGTAGCTCTTTTGTCGCTCTCGAGCCGCCTTAATGCGCTCTCGGATATGCGCAATCTTGTCGGTTGTCTCTTGTACAAGTTCAGGACCAACCATACGTTTATCTCCGGCATCTGCCCAACATAAGGGCGATCGGCATTTGCGGCCATACAGAGCTTCGAACGGCGCGGCTTTTATGCTTGTATGATAGCTGTTATTGTAGGAAAACTCAACTAAAGGTAGATGAGTATCCCAGCTGCCGCCTAGGTCCATGACGCATGCGCGAAGCATATCTTCTAACGTTTGTATAGTCCGTTCGCTCTGGCCGTCTGTTTGCGGATGGAATGCCGTGCTCAGATGTAACTGAGATCCGAAGGCTTCCTGAAATGATTGCCAGATTCTTGAGACAAAGCGTCCATCTCTGTCTGAAATGATTGAGATTGGCACTCCATGACGTGCCACAATTTCTCTTAAGTATATCTCTGCCAGCTTTCCAGTGCTATCCTTCTCTCGGATTGGTAGGAAATGCGCAGACTTCGTTAATCGATCAACTATTACCCATATCATATCGTGCCCTCTCGGGGTCCTGGGTAATTTTGTTATGAAGTCCATCGAGATTTGTTCCCACTTCCATACGGGAATCTCTGGTTGTTGTAGTAGGCCGGACGGTTTCTGATATTCTGCCTTAACCTTGGCACAGGTTAGGCATTTTCCAACATACACAGCAACGTCGCTTTTGAGTCTCGGCCACCAATAGTACTCCTTCAAGTCTTGATACATTTTGTCCGATCCTGGATGGATCGAATATCTCGATTTGTGGGCTTCATTAAGGATGACTTCTCGTATGCCACCATAGAGTGGAACCCAAATACGCTTCTTAAAGTATAAGGCTCCCTCTTCGTTTGGCACCATGTATTTCAGCATACCCCGTAGGTATTCAGCTTTACGGTTTTCTTCTTTAAGAGCTTCTTGTTGTGCATCTCGAATGCGTGCTGTGAGGTTCGTTCGAATCGTCATTTCTAGTGCTCGAACCCTTAGGGTCTTAACCCTTTCTTTTCGGCTCAACGCGTCTGCTACAACGTTCGCCTTTCCAGGATGGTACTTAATCTCACAGTCATAATCATTCAGCAGCTCGACCCAACGTCGCTGGCGCATATTCAATTCCTTCTGATCAAATATGTGTTGCAAGCTTTTGTGATCTGTGAAGATTGTACATCGAGTACCATATAGATAATGTCGCCAAATCTTCAAGGCGAATACCACTCCTCCCAGCTCCAGGTCGTGAGTGGTATAATTTCTCTCGTGAACCTTCAGTTGTCTTGAAGCATAAGCGATGACTTTTTGGCGTTGCATGAGCACGCAACCCAAACCTTGTCGTGAAGCGTCACAGTATACCACGAAGTCATCAGTGCCTTCGGGTAATGATAGTATCGGTGCATCGCATAGCTTGTTTTTAAGTAACTGGAAGGCTTCTTCTTGTTTAACACCCCAGTCGTACTTCTTGTCTTTCTGCGTAAGGGTCGTTAGCGGTTGAGCTATTTTTGAGAAATTCTCGATGAATCGCCGATAATAGCCCGCTAAGCCCAAAAATTGACGAACTTCAGTTGGGGTTTTGGGGGCTTCCCAATTCTTTATTGCTTCTATCTTGGACGGGTCTACATGAATGCCCTTCTCATTCACCACGTGACCAAGAAATTGTACTTCGCGAATCCAGAATTCGCACTTCGAGAATTTTGCATAAAGCTTCTCTTTCTTCAGTAGTTCCAAGATGGTTCTGAGATGTTGCTCGTGCTCTTCTTTCGTTCGCGAGTAAATCAGGATATCATCGATAAATACAATCACGAATTTATCGAGATATGGTTTGCATACGCGGTTCATTAGATCCATAAAGACCGCTGGTGCATTCGTCAATCCAAATGGCATCACAAGAAATTCGTAGTGCCCATATCGCGTTCTGAATGCAGTCTTTGGCACGCTTTCATCTTGGATTCTCAGCTGATGGTATCCAGATCGAAGGTCGATCTTGGAATAGTAGCTTGATCCTTGCAGTTGATCAAACAAGTCATCAATCCTCGGTAGCGGATACCGATTCTTGATTGTGAGCTTGTTCAGTTCCCTGTAATCGATACACATCCGCAGTGTTCCATCCTTCTTCTTCACGAATAATACTGGAGCTCCCCAGGGTGAGAAGCTTGGCCTTATGAATCCTTTATCCAACAACTCTTGGAGTTGTGTAGATAATTCTTGCATTTCGGATGGCGCAAGTCGATATGGAGCCTTGGCTACAAGAGCGGCTCCTGGAACCAAGTCTATGTGGAATTCGACTTGTCGTTGCGGAGGTAGTCCTGGCAGATCTTCAGGGAATACATCAGGAAATTCCTTCACCACAGGAATGTCTTCGAGTTTTGGCTCCACAGCCTTCTTGTCTATAACGTGTGCTAGGAAAGCGACACATCCTTTCCTCAAGCACTTCTGTGCCTTCATGCAACTGATGATTCGAAGAGGCGCGTCTCGTTTTTCCCCATGCACGATGAGAGTTTCACCATTCGCTAAAAGGATGCGAATGATTTTCTCATGACAAATAACTTCAGCTTTGTTCTTGGACAACCAGTCCATCCCGACTACTACATCGAAGCTACCCAATTGAATAGGTAAGAGGTCGATGCTAAAATTTCGTTCGCCAAGTTCTAGTGTGCAGCCTCTAACAACTTCGCCCGATTCAACAAGTTTACCATTGGCTAGTTCTATGGAATAAGGAATTTCTAATCTACTAGATTCTATTCCGAGTATGCGTTTAAATTCCACAGACATGAAGCTATAATCGGCGCCAGTGTCGAATAATATGGATGCAAAGTGATTGTTAATGAGAAACGTACCGGTGACCACGTTAGGGTCCTCGCATGCGTCTCTTGCTCCAATCACAAATGCTCGAGCCGGAGCTTTGTTTCTCTCTGGGCAGTTCTTCATGAAATGATCATTGCTTCCACACTTGAAGCATCCTTGGTTCTGCCCTTTCCCGTTACCATTCTTGTTACCAGCACCGTTTCCATTTCGGTTCTTTCCTTTTCCCCAACAGTCTTCTGTTTGATGACCCAATTTACCACATTTGTCGCACCTTGGAATGCGACAAGCTCCATCATGATGATACTTACATTTTTGGCATCTAGGCATGGAGCCTTGGTATGCTTTGGTTGCATGGGTATTCATCTCCTGAGGCGGATTAGTGTCGCGCTTCTTGCTGAAACCCTTGTTGTTGCGAGTTGCTTGGTTCAAACTTGTATGCTTTCTCTTTTTGTCACCGGACGACTCAGCATGCGTCTCAGTCTTCTCAGTGGGGTTCAATGATAGCTTCTTCATACGAACACAATCTTCAGTCAGACTGACAGCCAGAGTTACAGCCTCAGTGATTGTTTGTGGTTTGGCCGACGTCACCATGCCACGAAACTCTGAGGCCAGTCCCCAAATGTAGCGTTCCACACGCTTAAATTTAGGAGTCACCATGTAGGGAAGCACTCTCGACAGGTCGTGGAACCTTCGAGTGTAACCATTGATGTCAGCACCTTCCATAGTCAAGTGCCAGAACTCTGTTTCCAGCCTTTGGAGTTCCGCACGAGAGCAGTACTTCTCTCTCATTCTTTCCTTCAGTTCCTCCCAAGTGAGGCCATAAGCGGCGTCATCACCCAAAGTTTGGGCTTGCAGGTTCCACCAAGTCAGAGCTTCATCGACGAATAACCCAGTAGAAAAAGTGACTTGTTGATCCGCGGTACACTTGCTCATGCGGAAAGTAGCTTCAGTCTTCTCCGTCCAGCGCACAAATGCTACTGCACCTCCTGTTCCATCATAGTTCATCGGCTTGCAGTCGAGGAACTGCTTGAAAGTGCAGCCTGGAATTGATTCAACCAATTCACGTGTGAGCAATCGAAGAAATAATGAAACAAAGACCGTTCATAAATTTCCTCATGCTTAGCACAGTGTCTTAAGGTTACCTTGAGCTGCATTGCCTCCAGACGAATCTCCATTCCCATTACGCCTAGCGTTGCTTGGTCCTCCACTGTCTTGAGTACGGTTCGCCTCGTATTGAGCGATAGCAGCGGAGATCCTTTCTTCCAGTAGAGCGTTCAGCTCTTCAGCCGTTCTTGGCAGTGGGGGAGGAGGAGGTTGATCGTCATTGCGAGCATTCACAGCTTTCCTGGGTGCCATGTTCTGACAGAACATAACACAACAGGGTTACACGTTTGTTTGATATCGTCCTACTAGGCAGTAGTAGTATATATATATCCGCAGGTATATATCACATAAGTGACATCAAACAATTATTACTCTAGCAGAGTACTTAGTAGGCTTGCACTGAGGGAATCCACACGTGACAAGACTTGCTGTGATTTTTGTGCACTGAATTCCATAATTATGTATGCATCCATAATTACGTAACTCCTTGCACAGTCCGCACAGTTCGTTTCATCCTCGTGTCTCTTCCTTCAGGTAGGCCATTGCTTTCAGGTAAAATCACGTATACTCGTGACATTCTACTTCTAGTACATGCTAATTATCACACATAATTGCAAGTAATTTCTAGTCAACGACAAGTGCTGCTCAAGTGCACTCTAAGTCTCGTAGTGTCTTTTCTAGACTCATGTAGTCAGTTTCAGGTAGTGGATGTCGCGGGACGTTTTATGCAACGAAAACTCTTTGAAAATTGTTTTCGTGAATGGATCCTAGAGATTGTAGACTAGACTCGAGAAGGAATCCTGGTTCACTACAATCGCAGCTCTGATACCAATCTGTCACACCCCTTTCTACGGCGGAAGCACGAGGTGTGATCATGAAAGGTTCTCATTGCATACGAAGAGTAAACATGCTACATGCTCGTAAAATAACATCAAATACCATAATTTGAAAACATAAGTTTAGCGTTTACATCGCTAGACAGCTTAAAACATTGTCTTAAGAGTTTACAACTTTATTTAAAGTTAAACACAAGCGACATCCACGAGCATAAGCAAGACCACGCGCACATCCAACCTAGTTACCTGAAATACATGTGAGTTTTTGGAAAAACGTCAACATAAAGTTGGTGTGAATTCATGCAGTTTTGTATTTCATGTTTGTATACTTTGTATGAAAACATAGTTTGTGAGTAAATCAAGTTTTCATATATAAATCCAGTTTCATGTGTACACCACGTACACCTGTATAATTCAATTTCTTCTTGAGTACCCCACGTACTTCAAGTATAACTCAATCTTTTCTTGAGTACCCCACGTACTCAAGTATTCATCAATTTTTAGTATGGTATGAATTTCATGTAATTAAAATATTCCTGTAAATATCAGGATTGTTAATGGGTTGCAAAGCCATTAACATGTGACACGTCATAGGAAGTCACCAAACCTAAGGCATTTAATTGGTATATTCTGAGACACAAAAGCACTCCTCGGTTCTCGCCCCGACCGGGAGTGTGGCTGCCAGGCACCCGTTAGATCTAACCTTTTGTTCTGCGGTCTAGGTATATTGTTGATTAATGGTGCTTCTGTACCCTATTCGTGACACTATTTCTCATAACGCATCCTACTTGGTTCTCGTTCTCACCAAGCGCGTTTCTTGTTATCATTTCTCGTAGCGCCTCATACTTGGTTCTCGTTCTCACCAAGTGCGCTTCTCATATTCTTATATTTCATCACACTTGGTTCTCGTTCTCACCAAGTGTACTTCTTGTATTCTTATATTTCGTCACACTTGGTTCTCGTTCTCACCAAGTGTACTTCTTGTATTTATATCATACCAATTATAAATTTTGTACATTTGTACATGTATTTCACCCCCGAAGTTATAAAAACTGAAAACAGTTAAAGAGAAAAGGGGGAGCATGAACTCACAACTTTGCGTTCCTAGCGTCGTAAACTCCACCGGATCGATTTGCTTAATTAACGTCGTAACCTATACGCGTTTTCTTAACGTTAGTCACTAGACTTGCGTCGCACAAGTACAGTCACTCTCTTTTGTGTATATTTTCTTGTGTTAAAAATATTCTATATTTTTAACTACGTATCTTACTTATATTATTTTCTCCAAAAATAAATATAAGTCTTTTATGTTTTGCACTTTGCACCCGAATTATGTATCTTGTATTTTGTATGTGCATTTTTATGTTTATACTCCTCATGAGTATTTAGTGTATTTTTAAGTCTTAATACACTAGCACGTATAACACATACTATATACACTTAGCACAAAAATTGGTGATAAAATAATATATATTTTTCTCTCAAAAATATATATACATAATATCCATTTTTATTCTTCAAGAAATCACCATTTCTTATCATCAAAAATTAGGGAAACCTTGTTAATGTTTTGAGGTATATTTTTAGGGGATAAGTTTCTCAAAAACTCATATTTTTCTAAGTGTCAAAATTTATAAAAATTTTGACAGAGTTTCCCCTAAAAATGGAGGTTTCCCACGTTTTCAAAACGTGTGTTTATTTTCTTTTAAATCATTATCAATCATCAACAACAATTACCAACAATCATCATCAACAATAATCACTAATTTCTCCATTTCATGAACTTGAATATTTACAAAAATGTGTAGTAACTTACTAGCACATTTAGTAAATCTTGTTATCTTTAAAAATAAATTTAGTTTCTTAAAAACTTTATTTTTAAAGAATATGAAGTTTCACAACTTCTAGTCGGTTTTTACGCAAATTATTTCTTTGTTAAAACTCATGTTACACAAGTGTCCATACACTTGTTTGTTCACAAAAACACCTTTAGTTCATAAAAGATCCGGTTTTAAAACATGGTTTCGTCATACACTTGGTTATTCAAGGATACCACTTGTAGATCCGTAGATCTACTAATTTTGAACAATATTTCATAAGAAAAATCGTTTTTACACAAGTTCATGATTAGTGTGTGGTAGGGTTTCACCTTTTAACCCTTGTTACTTCTAAAATAGCTTTATGTTAAGATCCATGATCTTACCAAACCGGGTTAAACGATGATCCGAGCTACCACATCATAGATCGGGTCTAGATAACCATATATTTCAAATACTACAACTTTTACACAACTTATGTGCTATTAACCATCATTTTTCATGCTTTTAGTAGACTTTTGTGCATCTTTTCGCATTTTAACGAGATTTAACCAACACAAATCCTTTTAACCACTTTAGAATAGTTTAAATACGAGTTCTAAGTGTTATACCTCTAGCTCAAGGCTAGGGAAGGATCTTGACGGAAATGGCGTGGATAAAAGCTAGAGAATGAGGTCCTTCGCGTTCCGTTTGCTCCAAGACTCCTAATATGCGACCCTTGATGTTTGTATGATGTTGGAATGGCAAGATCAAAATTGAAAGATGGATGGATGCTCAAGGGATGTTTGGCCGTGAGCTCTAGAGGGCAAGAGAGAGAGTTTGGGGTGTGTTGTGTTAAGTGTGGAGGTTATGTGTGTTAGTGTTAACTTATAGACAAACTTCAAGTGCTAATACCCAAAAGATCTTGTGCCTCCTAGATATTAGGCAAGGGATTATAATAATCTTCCAAGTACCAAGTAATGTCTCCCCATGGTTTGGGGCCGGTTAGAGAAGGGGGGGGGGGGGGTCTAGTTCGGTTCCAAGTATTAGTTAGACATTAGTTATGTTAAACCAAGTTAGTTAGGTGTTTAACTTGGTTAGTTATGTTTAGTGAGATACAATGGGTGTTAGGGTATACGGGGACCCTAACTGGCTCAGAAAAAGATAAATAATGTTATTAACAATATTTTCATGTTCCGGGTATAGTCCGGTTGTTCGGTTACATACCGATTCGTTAAAGTGCTAAATTGCACCTTTTAGTGTCGTTTAAGTACCTTTCTTGTACTCTTTCAATTCCCAACACTTAGGGAAATATTCTGGATAATAAAACGACATTTCTGCATAATATTTATATGTCTAAATGCTGATTTATTGCTGAATTATATAAATTCTGCACTTAAAGTGCGTTTCGGGTGCTTTTTAGTGCTTATCTTTGCTTTCGTATTGCATATATATTAACCCTTGTATGTACTCTTGGGTTTTAATGCATTCTTGTTGTCGGACCTACACCTAGGCCTCAGTTATAATGTCTGACTGCTTTCTGCAGTTCTGTTGACACAGTGTGTCTTACCGGTGAGTTTACTATTATTTTTGACGCAACGCTCTCGTTTACGCTTAAAGCAATATTTTGTAGTATACAACGTGCATGAATTCACTTGTTTAATCATGTGTTCAGACATTGCTGACACTTAAACTCATAATTGCAGTCATTAAGCAATAATTAATGTGTACGGAAATTACCGGTTTGGGCCAGTTGTCACACATCATGTGACGAAGACTCTTCTGTTTGGCGAAATCCCTTTTGGGGAAAACACTTTTGTGGTGAAAACCAAATGGGACGAAAACACATGGGACGAAATCCCCTTGTATGGCGAAATCACCATATGGGACGAAATCAGGAGTGATTTCGTCTGGTCCTTGGATTTCGTCAATGGGTTTTCGTCAAGAACTGGTTTTCGTCGATCATCTACTATATAAGCACAGACATTAGACAGAAAAACTAACGGAAGTCTGAATAGATTTCGGAGCAAACACCGTAAACACACACACACTGAGAGTTTATGAGAGCATCTTGTAAACATTGTATTGTAACCGTTTTCTAGATTAATACAATGGAGTGTTAATCGGTGAATCTTGTGTTTTACATGTTCATGACTTGGTTTAACTTACCCGTTTGGATTCCACACTTTCGGGTTTGTCGGAAAACAGGGAATAGAGGTTACTCGATCCTCCGGGTGGACCTACAATTGGTATCAGAGCATTGGCTTGATTCCTTGTTAAAACCAAGTGTTTTTATTGTGATTTGAAAGATTTTAAAGTGTTTTTCTTGTATTTTGGAGTTTAAAATCATATATTTTCTGGAAAAACAATTGTTTGAAAATTGTGTCATTCAAATGATAATTTTATGTTGAAAAAGAAGCTTTGGTTGGCAGAAAGTAAGGTGAGTTTGAAAAAGATGGTTTTTGTTGTCAGAAGATAAGGATAAGGTTTGAAAAATATCAACTTGTCTGTACCAAATTGTCAACGAAATCAGCTGGGTGAAAACACTATACTGGGTGAAAACAATAAGCTGGGCGAAATCACCTCTTTGCTGGACAAAATCACATTTGTCAACATTACCTTCTGGACGAAATCCAATTATAATCAGCTCCTGGACGAAAACACTTCAAGCTGGGCGAAAACACTTCATGCTGGACGAAAACCAACTCTAATTTCGTCATAAAAGGCACATCAACGATGAAAACAACCCCTGATTTCGTCAAAGGCACATTAGCGACGAAAACAACCCCTGATTTCGTCATAAAAGGCACATCAGCGACGAAATCACCCTTTCAGTGACGAAATCACCCTTTCAACAACGAAATCACCATTTCAGCGATGAAATCAAACATATCAGCAACGAAAACCCCTATTTTCGTCACAAATCTTTTCATATTATTAACAGAAACTTTTTAAAACATTCTTAACTGTTTGATTTGAGTGTTTTGAGCAGGTATTCGTCATTATACATTCAAAATGAATCCGGCTTGGTCTGGCTTGGTCTGGTACTCCGTCAAATGCAGAGAGCAAATATAGAAGCACGGGATTATCGCCATCATGGGCCGAATCTCCCACACCACCTCGAATTACGGCAGAACAATGGGCATCAGTTACTAACCAAAATCAAAGTGAACCGAAAATGGCTAGAAATATGTATGGTGATTTAGTACCAATTGATCAGTTACCAGCAATCCATGTCCCAACCACCGATTTGTATGGAAATCCATTACCACCAGTTGCTTCACAGCGCCATCGTTCTACTGTAGCACCATCATCTCTTGATCCAAGGAACTGTAGTCAAACAAAAATGGCGTTTTATGCTAAAATTGTTAAAGATGCCAGCAATGGTGAATCATCGCGAAACGATAACACTTCTGAACATGACAGCAGTTTAGTTGATGATGTTTCAACTTCAGTTGAAGATGTTACAACTTCAAGTTCAAGGTCAAGCGAGGATGGATCTGAATGTAAATCATCAAGGGAGGTTGTTGATTCTGATGCAGATAGGTCAACATCTGAGAGTGATTCCAGTCAGGTACGTGTCGATGAATCAAAATCTGATAGTTGTGATAGGTGTGATATGTGTGTTGGATTAAATGTTAAATTGTCTTATTTGCAAAGCAAATATGATGATTTGCAAAGCAAATATGATGTGACATTTATCCACAATCAACATTTGATCGTGGATCTTTCGAAATGCACAGAGGCCAACATGTTTTGTGAAAATTATGAAAAGGATCATAAAAAGATAATTGAAACATTAAAAGAAGATAAGACCGAGCTAACGAAAATGGTTTCAAGAAAACAAACTGAAATAAACCTTTACATCAATAGGCTCGAGTTAATGCAAAAAGAGTTGGCTTGTGCTAAGTGTAAAAGTGAGGCGATCCAGCTTAAGCTGAATAGTTATTCAAACTCTAGGTATGTGTTGGATCACATCATTGACATACAGAAAAAGAAAAATGATGTCACGTGCATAGGTTATAAGAAATGTCCACCACCTATTAAACACGGTTATTCTTCGATGCCTGATGAGGAAAATAAACCTCATTTTGAGCCCTCAGTTTCATTGAACCTTGAGGAATTCACATTTGGGCTAGGTTACAAAAAGGAAGTATCCTTAGATTCGGATGAATCAGCAGATGTGAAAGTGTCAACAGCTGAATGAAATCAGGATCCTCTAGTCATTGTTGAGGATGCTGATTCGTCAGATGATGAATCCGAGGATACTAACTCCGAACAGTCAGAAACGGTAACAAAAGAGGAAAACATACCTCTCGAAAATCACATTCTTTGTAATCCACCTGCAAAACCGTTTGTGACTGCTACAGCCAAGTCTGTTGAATCCTCATCTGGAAGTTGTGAAAGCGTGAACTTGCTTTACACGTCGATTGGATCTGAAAAAATATACTCAGACAATGATTTTCCAATCAAGAATGTCAATCAATCTTTGATTGATAAAGTTTTCGAAGATTCTACCAGTAACTTTTTGGGAAAGTCGAGCCCAGGAGTTGTAGTAACTCAATGTGCTCCTATCCCAAAATCCGAAGTTAGAAAGAAATATGGGAATCAAAAATTGCAATCACAATACAATCAACGAAAGCAAGGTCACGTTCACCAAGGAAAGGGAAAAGGCAAACAAATCCAAAACAAGAAGACGATTCGGAAGATAAACTTCGTGAGATCCAAAGGGACTGATAAAATTGAAACTTTCGAAATCAAATCCAACACGGATTTTGTTAAACAAAGTAAAATTTTGAAAAGAAACAGTCAAAACAATTACACACAATACACAAATGGTTGTGATGTAGGACCAAGTACCTCAAGATCATGAAATTCATCATCAAGTTCTTACAGTTATGATTCTCTGAAGTTTGTTGAGCGGAGATCATGCTTTGAATGTTGTGAGTATGGACACATTGTTAAGAATTGTCCATATCTCACCAAGGGAAAGTCAAATGTTGAACCCCCCCCCCCCCCCGTGGTAACAATTACCATAAAAGATTTGTTTCACCAAAACAGGACCCTCGTCTTGTTAAACAACGGGAAATGAAACAGAAAAAGAAACAACGAAAAGAAGTTGAAAAGGTTTTAAAACCAGAGGTTATCCAAACACAGTCTGTTAAGTTAGAAGTTAAAAATGAAAAACAAAAACAGATTTGGAAACCAAAATCAGAAATTGTTTCAGGGGGAGCTACATCAATTCCGAATCATCGGGAAATGGATGTCACAATTCTCGATGATGACGGACGACCCAAGTCTGTGAAGGCTTGGGTCCCCTTCTCCAACTAATCTCTGAATGAGTGTGCAGGATGTTCCAGGAGGAACTATTGACAGTCTTAGGATTGTTGATAGTGGAGCGTCCAGGCACAAGATCAGCGACACCAGACTCCGAAACATCAATATATCTAGGAGTTGTTGCCATTGATGGAGAGAAAAGAAAAAGAAAAGAAGACAAAAATTCCGATGAAGGAATGATGATGAAAGAATTTGACCACTTCGACAAAATGAAGATCATTCCAAAATTTGTTTGTTATGGTTTTTGATCGGGTCAACATGATAGATTCCAATGAAAAGTACACACCAGCAGCACGTCTGAAGTTCAAAATTAACAAGATGAACGTGCAGTGTACATTTATCTACAGTGTGATTGAAGAAAATGTGTTGGTTGATCAAACTACACCGGGTGTGCGGAAGTAGCTGCAAAATCGACCTTCAAATCCACACCACGTGGATATCCAGTTTGGGAGAGCACTCAGTTTCCTGGCAATGCACGAAGCAGTTGCAGGATTACGGTTTTAAATTTCTAATCTCTCCTATTCTTGTCGATATTTAAGCTGCTTTATGATTTAGTAACATCTCGTATCAGCACTCCTTGACCAGACACGTTGATCTCGAATATCACCTCACACGTGATTGTTTCACTATGAAACTCATCAATGTTGTCATGGTCCGCACCGATTACCGACGTGCCAACTGATTTTTCAAAAATTCGATAAATCAATTCTGATTAAAATTAATTTTGGTAAACAGCATTGAGGTAAAGCAAGAGTAATCCGCATCGGAAAATCATTTTTGTAAATACCTTTGTGTTTTTAAAATTATTGTAAGTTTGTTGATTTTAGGGGGAGTAATTCCAAAATTTTGAAAAATTCAAAAACATCGAAAAATTTCAAAACTCAAAAACAATAGAAAAACAAAAATGAGTTTCCTGGCGAGCAAAAGATAAAATGATAGTACATCAGTGGTCTGTTCAAACCTCTTTAAACTGAAATGAAAAATGAAAAATGTTAAGCAGCTCTATATAAGATGTATCGGTAGGCTCACAATCATCTTAAAGTGTGCAGGGTGATATAAACTTAAATCGACTGAAGACCAGGTGGGAACCACTCATTGGCATATGGTCTTAGTACCGAAATTTCGTTTGAGAGATTGTCGAGGTTCTGAGATATGTGGTCTTTATGTTGTTTATCATCTGGGTATCATGGTTGTTTCTTTTACCGAAACGAACGGAGACGAAGTCTAGATCTTCCATGATATCATACATACGTGTACATACTGCATACGACCTCAATAAGTGATCAACAATCACATGTCCAACAAAACAAGCGATAATATATCACATTTATCCGGGAGTCAAGTTCGTCTCTTTGCTGTACGAAAGTACTGACCTATTCACGGACTTGCTCTTGTGCCCTTCATGCATCTGAAAATCAAGTTCCTCATCAATAAGTGATTGATGTGCGTGAGTGTTATTAGTTTTTAATGTATATGTTAAGCCTTTTTTAACACTTTTTAGCAAAGTTTTAAATTTATAAAACACGATATTTACTAGCACTAAACACAGATATGGGAAAGTGCACCCATCGTGAGCGTAGTTTGGTGTTAGCAAGATACCAAGGTCGTCCAAGGACACAAGAGCTTTTAGTACCGGTTTATCCTCAACGTCTAATCAAATCAAAAGTTTAGAAAAAAAGTTTTAAACTAAGAAAATAAAAACTATCTGAAATGCTGAAAAATAAAAATAAAAGAAAAACAGATAGACAGGATGAATCACTTGGCTCCGACTCGTGTTTAGTGTAACCTTTGATTATTTCCACACTTTTGCACTATTTAAGAGATTATCTTAGTTATTGTAGAAGGCCCCTCTTTTGGAGGTGACGTTACCCTCAACCCAGTAGTTTGAGTCAGCAAGGATACAATCCTAAAGGGTCGGATTATTGAAAGATAATTAATTAAGTTATTAATGCATAATGTGGTAGGCCCCTCTTTTGAAGGCGACGTTACCCTCGGCTAAGTAGTCTGAGTCAGCAGGGATACAGTCCTAAGTAGCCTGGTTAAAATATTAATAGTAGTTTAACTTATGAGGGGATCAAAGAGTTTGGACCCCCGCCATCCAATACCGTTAAGTATTGAAGGAGGTCCTACTAAATTTGACCCAGGTCTTTTGCAGGATCTATACACTGAACAATGGCAAGACTCTTACCAAACCGTTCCCTTAACCCCCTACCAGGTAGCCAACATACCTCCATATAGACGGTGGAGATATGAATGGTGAAAATCTTTTATTTTATATAGACAGTAAAATAATGCCAAGACACCACGGACAAACGATAAGGAAGAATCACCTTCAACATAAGAAACTAGTTATTAAAGTCATTAATACATAACCAATTAAAAAGTGCGAAAATATTAAAAATAAAAAGTATTACACTAGACACTTTGTCTTCACCAAGTGATGTAAGAGACTTAGGCAAACATGGCCTTGATTGTCAAGAACTCTTACGATCAATCTTGGATCCCGAGACGACTCACACACTCTATGATGGACAATGGATGATGGTGGTGGATGATGGTGTTATGGTGGTGGTGGGTGGTGGGTGACGTGTGAGAGAGGTGGTGTGCCAAGGGATGGTTTGAGCTTGAACCAAGCACTCCTATTTATAGGCTGAACAGAAGCTCGGGCACGGCCCCGTGTCCACATCTTTCTCTGTCTTCATTAATTGCTCTTGTCTTTATTAGTTGACCACGGCCCCGTGTCCGCTGGGCACGACCCCGTGTGTAGAAGCATATCTGTACTATCAAGATTTGCCTGGATTTTGCGAATCTTATAGTTGACCATGGCCCCGTGTCCGCTAAGCACGGCCCCGTGATGGGCGATGGAAGCTTCTACAACTTTGTCTTTTATGCTGACACTTGGGCACGTCCCCGTGCTCACTGAGCACGGGGCGTGTTCAGCCTTCTGCTCTCTTGTTTTGCTTGGGAAGATGCTTTCGAGGAGGTTGGGCATGCCACGTTTATTCATTTTCTTGTATTTATGTTAGATTTAGCTGCCTTTTTGCTTCTTTTGTTAATTTGAGCTCATTTAATCCTGAAAATACAAAAGGAAGACAAAAACACACTTTTTCCAACATTAGTACTAAAAAATGGTTAGTTTTATGCCACAATTGATGTAATTTATATGTTGCATTTTGCACACATCAAATACCCCCACACTTGAATCTTTGATTGTCCTCAATCAAAACTCTTTATAATATGGCTTTACACTCCCAAATGGAATGGGTAGAAGAGAAGGTTTTTGGGCTTGTCATAGAGTGTCGGGATTTCCAAGATTCTTTACTAAGTTTTATTTTTATTTATTTACAATCCTATTCGTCATGATTTATTTAAAACTTTTCATAAGATAAATTACTTATTAGGGCATAACATGCGTCTTTAAAATTTTATTTATATACAAGTTCACATACCTCACGGGGGATCACTCAACACTCGGCCGAAGATGTATTTTAGTGAATCACTCGAGAGCGGCATGGAACTTACTCCTACCATAGGCTTGCCAAGCAATCAATCCTCCTCCTTTTTAACTATATACCTTTGTAAATATCAAGAGGACTTTTGGGTGAAGGGTTAGGCTTGGGTTAACGGTAGGTGGTTGGGTTAGTGGTTAGTAGAAAAGGGCGAAAAAACGTAAAAAAAGCGTCGGTTTTCGAGAGACTTTTTATTTTTGCAATTTTTTTATTTTGATGAAGCTATTATTCAAACAAAGTTATTTTTGATGAACTTGTTTGTTTATTTCTTTTGCTTCATAAATTTTTTTATTTTTTTATTTTTTTATTTATTTTTTCAAAGTCATACGAAATAACCGAGCTTGTTACTAAAATAAAGGGTTAAAAATAAAAAGGTTTTGGTGGGTGAAAGGGGGTTTGGTTTGGGTTAAGAAATGAAAAGGTTTAGGCTCAAAGGGGTTAACTAGGGGGATTTTGGGTAGGTGGTAAAAAAAAGAAAAATAATGGTGTAGAAATAAAAAGGGTTAGTCATAATGCCTCCATCATTTACTTACTCGGGTTTAAGTTGGTAAGGACCGGGAATGTATCGTCGTGGCAAGTTTTAGAGTTGTAAGAACCAAGCGGCTATTCACACAAGAAACGAAAAATGAGCATTTAATTTAAAGATATGTATTTGTATGCTTAATAAAGGCTCAAAACTCACTTTTGTGGGAATGGGTTTTTATGTGATCAAGTATATATAATTAAATTTTAACTAAGCTTGTCATACCTTTTCATAATTTTCTTATGTTGGTTCTTTTTATCACAACGCTATTGGTTGTAAATTTGTAAAAATATAACCTTTTTAGAATTTTGAAATTCCCAAGTTAAACCTAGACAAGTAAAAAAAATAAAAATTTTTGAAAAAATTTGGGGTGATTAGCGGTTCCAATAGAGTTTTGAGTAAGGCTTGTTATTAGGACTTGCAAGATTCAAGGTTTTAGCATCCCCCCCCCCCCCACACACTTAAATTACACATTGTCCTCAATGTGTCTAAAAATAAATTTTTAGGTTGATTTAATGTGTAAAAAGGTGTGAAAAAGCAAAAATTTGTGTTACTGGACGTCTGGACACGGCCCCGTGTTCGTTGGACACGGCCCCGTGTTCAGGTGCCAGTAACGAAAACTTACAGAAGGTGAACATCAGGGCGTGTCGGCTGGACACGACCCCGTGTCTGGCAAAAAGTCTGCATATTTAGACAAACAGCAGGTCTGGGGTAGTGGGCACGAGGGCGTGTCGGCTGGACATGACCCCGTGTAGACAGTCTGCAAGGTTGAGAAACAGGTTTCTGGTTCTGGTTTTCCTGTCCCGGCTTTAGTAGCACTAAGTTTTAGTGCTCTAAGCCTCGTATGTACCTGTTTTATCAATAAACACTACGCCAAAACATAGCAAACATCCTAGATTACCATTGTTCAACATCCCATCCATCACAAAGTTAGAAAGAAAAAGAAATGCAGAAAATAAAAGAGTTAAAGGAAAATAAATTGTTTGACACACGGCACGTAGGCCGAAAATTGTTCAAGATAAAAAGGTTAACCTGGGGAATCACCAACCAACCACTTCTGCCTCCGCTCCTCCCGCCTAGTCCATGTCCTCTTCCTCATCATCATCATCTCCATCGTGCCCCGCAATGTACTCCCAGATATTTCCAATATCGTCTCGGATATCGGATATGTTTCTCTTGATTGCTCCAACCCGGTTGTACGTATTGCTTGCCATATTGTAGGTGTTCCTGGTGCACATGAGGTTTTCCTGCAACAAATCATGTAAACTTTGGAAATTAGGAAAACTGCCTCCTGAGGAGGATTGGCCCGGATCACCTGGGGGCTGGTACTGGTGCTGATGATGTTGTTGAGCGTGAAGGACAAGTGCCTCTTGCGGGTTCCATGCATGCCATTGCATCCTTTGGAAGCTAGTCTTCAGCCTCATAGATTAGGTTCATTGAGCGGCAAATGTGTATATCTACCCTACCCGACCATGGGCTCCTTCCGAATGACCTAGGTATGTTGGTGAAGTGCATGAAGAGATGGTACGCCCATCCCCCAAAGAAGATAGGGGTTGGTGCAGTAGCAAGGCGGTTTAGATGCATATTTCGGACCTGGAGAAAAGGAACATCAAGGTGTCTGCGGTTATGGATGCAGTGGAGGACAACCAAATCTCTTAACCCAACAACGCCACCGCTATCATGCCTTTGGCTAAGAGAGTAGCCGAGGAGCCTATGGATGTATCGGTAGAGCGGATCCCTCAACTTCGTGATCTTAGTGCTGCTCGGATTGTAATGCCCTTCACCAATCTGAGCCCACGCGGCTTGGCGATCGTTCTCATCTATCTCTCGCATCCCTCCAGTATTTTCCTCGTTACCTGCATCTTCCTCCGCATACAACCCGACAATCAACCCAAATTGTGCCATAGAGATTGAATACTTAGTTCCACCACATCGGAATACTACCCCATCATTGTCGAATGGGTCGCACCTTGAATTGAATGTGAAGGTGCTATAGAATTCCAAAGTACATTCGTGGACGGAACGAAGTCGAGTTGTTAAAGGTTGTTGAAGCGGTCGAGTTGGTTCACCAATGCTAACAAATCCGTGCATGCTTGCCTTGGGTATTCTTCCGGTCTTGTCTGAAGTACTTCGTATCTAGCCCTAGCATCGAGCTCATTTGCGTTAAACCTTGTGAACTTCCTTGACATCGGAAAGAATACACCAAAAGTTAGCACGAAAAATTAGAATTTTCAGACAAAACTGCAAACAGCGTGCTGGACACGACCCCGTGTTCAGCGGACACGGCCCCGTGTCCAGGCGTCTGTTACTCAAAACATCATTTTTCGACCCGGTTTCGAAAACTTGAAAATTTTTGGTCCAGTAGGTGCGGTTTCACCCAAAAATGAAACCCCAAGTGCCGTTTTCCCAAAACAACCCGTTTACCCATTCAATTTTATCTTTTTCGATTCAAAAACAAGGGTTTGGGGTTTTTGTGAGAAATCGGGCGAATCTATGAACAATACAAGTGGATTTACTTCCTTTAACACTAATCTAACTAAATGCTAACAGATTAAAGCAAAAATTTGAGGTTCGATCCGGGTGTAGTTCAAGAACCTTAGATTTTTCCCCAAATTTTTGAAGTTTTAACTACATGCAAATGCTAAATCTAACCACTATTGGTGATAGAATCATACCTTGATGTTGTTAGAATGATAGGAGACGTCGAAAATCTGCGGAAAATCGTCTGGAACCAGAGCGTTTTCGGGGAAACGGGGCGTGTGGAATGAAGTAACTATTAGGAAAAGGGGAATATATGCCGACAGTAGCGCGGACACGGCCCCGTGTCCAGCGGACACGGCCTCGTGCCGAGCAAATTATATATATATATATATATATATATTTAGTGCTCGTGTGAGTGCCCTTGTTTCCCAAAAACTTTGGTTAGAAAACTTACCGATTTAGATGTCGTCCCAATCGTTTGTAACTTACCAGGTATGATGTTGATGCTTTCATTCTTCGACCGTTTGAAGCGAGATCTCCTCCTCTTCATCCTTAATGAATCCTTGATAGAGTTTCAGCCGTTGGCCATTGACTTTGAATGGAGGTCCATTCCGAGATTTAATTTCTACTGCACCGTGTGGGAAAATATGGGTGATGGAAAAAGGTCCTGACCATCTAGACTTTAGTTTACCAGGAAACAATCGAAGTCGTGAATTAAACAAAAGAACTAGATCTCCCACTCGAAATTCATTAGGTTTAATATGTTTGTCATGCAAGTTTTTCATTCTTTCCTTATAAATTTCTGAGTTTGAGTATGCATAATTCATAAGGTCGTCTAATTCATTCAATTGACAAAATCGATTTTTACCAGCAAATTCCAAATCTAAGTTTACATTTTTAATTGCCCAGTAGGCTTTGTGTGCAATTTCTACTGGTAAGTGACAACTTTTTCCATAGTCTAGCTTATATGGGGTTGTACCTATTGTTGTTTTATAAGCAGTTCGAAAAGCTCATAAAGCATAATCTAATTTATCTGCCCATTCCTTTTTATTTAACCCTACGGTTTTTTCGAGTATTCGTTTTAAACCTCTATTAGTCACTTCGGCTTGTCCGTTAGTTTGAGGGTGATATGCTGTTGAGACCCGATGATAGACCCCATATGTTGTTAAAAAAATTTCAAGTTGATGGTTGCAAAAATGGGTACCTCTATCACTTATCAATGCTTTAGGTGTGCCAAAACGATAGAATAATTTCTTCAGAAATCTTACCACTACTCTTCCATCATTTGTTGGAAGTGCCTCGGCCTCGGCCCATTTAGACAAGTAGTCTACTACCACAAGTATATATTTGTTTCCTTTCGATGGTGGGAAAGGTCCCATAAAGTCGAGTCCCCACACATCAAAAATTTCACAAACAAGAATGCCATTTTGTCGCATTTCGTTTTTGGAAGAAATATTACCTGTTCTTTGGCACGCATCACAAGTCTTGACAAGACTTTGGGCATCTTTGTAAATGGTTGGCCAATAAAATCCTGAATCAAATACCTTTCATGCGGTACTCGCGGCACCATGATGTCCTCCATATGGACCTTCGTGACATTGGCGGAGAATTCTTCGTGCTTCACTACCATGTATGCATCGTCGGATGAGTTGGTCGGCACACATTTTGAAAAGATACGGATCTTGCCAAAAATAGTGTTTCACATTGGCAAAGAATTTTTTTCTTTGATGATAAGGCCAACCCTTAGCGACTATACCGCTAGCTAGGTAGTTAGCATAGTCGGCGTACCATGGTTCTTCCTTGTATTCCACCATTTCTAGGGACTCCGTTGGAAATTTTTCTTTGATTTGCTCATCCCTGGTTGCCTCCAAAGCTGGGTCTTCTAAGCGTGAAAGATGATCTGCTGCGGTGTTTTCTGCTCCTCTTTTATCTTTGATTTCAATATCAAATTCTTGGAGGAGTAGAATCCACCTATTCAAACGTGGTTTTGCGTCCTGCTTTTTGAAGAGATATCGAATGGCTGCATGATCTGTATAGACTATAGTTTTAGAAAAAACAAGATAAGAACGAAATTTATCAAAAGCAAATACCACAACTAGTAATTCTTTTTCAGTTGTTGTGTAATTTTCTTGTGCATCATTAAGTGTTTTACTAGCATAATAAATTGGGTGAAAATGCTTTTCTTTTCTTTGTCCCAAGACAGCTCCAACTGCAAAGTCACTGGCATCACACATGATTTCGAAAGGAAATTTCCAATCAGGCGCTATCATGATAGGTGCATTGACTAGCATTTCCTTTAAGGTTAGAAATGCTTGATTGCAATCCTTGTCAAAGATGAAAGGGGCATCTTTTTCAAGTAATTTTGTTAGAGGCCTTGAGATTTTATAAAAGTCTTTGATAAACCGCCTATAAAATCCGACATGCCCTAGGAAACTTCTGATAGCTCTAACAGAGGATGGGGGAGGTAGTCGAGAAATGGTATCTATTTTGGCTCGATCCACCTCCATTCCTTCACTTGAGATTTTGTGACCGAGTACTATTCCCTCCGTTACCATGAAATGGCATTTTTCCCAGTCAAGGGCGAGCTTAGTTTCCTCACATCGGGATAGCATTCGTTCAAGGTTATCAAGGCATTGGTCGTATGAATCCCCAAAGATAGAAAAGTCGTCCATGAAGACTTCCATTGTCTTTTCTATCATGTCATGGAAGATGGCTACCATGCAACGTTGGAATGTTGCAGGGGCATTACATAGACCAAACGGCATGCTTCGATAAGCAAAAGTTCCATAGGGGCATGTGAAGGTTGTCTTTTCTTGGTCTTCGGGTGCTATCGGGATTTGAAAGTAACCTGAAAAACCATCTAAGAAACAATAAAATTTATGACCGGATAATCTTTCTAACATTTGATCAATGAAGGGTAAAGGAAAGTGATCTTTTCTTGTCGCTTCATTTAATCGTCTATAATCTATACATACTCTCCATCCTGTGACGGTTCTCGTTGGTATTAGTTCATTCTTTTCATTAGTTATTACCGTCATACCTCCTTTCTTTGGAACTACTTGGACGGGACCTACCCAAGGACTATCGGAGATAGGATAAATAAGTCTGGCGTCAAGTAGTTTGATGACTTCGTTTTTAACCACTTCTTGAACATTTGGATTTACTCGACGTTGTGGTTGTATTACCGATTTGTAATCGTCATTCATTAAAATTTTGTGCGTGCACATGGAAGGATTTATTCCTTTTATGTCTACAAGTTTCCAAGCGATCGCATTTTTATGTTTTTTCAAAAGACTAATTAATTTTTCTTTTTCTAAACTATCTAATTTAGATGAAATAATTACAGGTAATTTACCATCTTTGTCTAGAAAAGCATATTCCAAACCCTTTGGGAGTTCTTTGAGCTCAAGAGGTGGGTCTTTAGAAGACTCCGTATTTGGTTGCTCATTTTGATCAAGAACCTTAAAAGTTTGTTCTATGGTGACCTCTTCTTCAACAAAGTGGTCAAACTTTTCACTTGTATCGTGTGGTTCATCTTTATCTTCAATTAGGGGGTCATTATTGCCGAATGGATATGTCATTGACCGCTCAAGATCGACACTCTTTTTAAATGCCCCTAATTGAAGAGGTAGATTGTTGAACTTCCGGTTTTTCAAGGCTTCGTGAGTTTTTACAAATGGTCGTCCCAACACTAGAGGAGCGTCATCGAGGATGACAAAGTCGGTCGGGATTACCATTTGATTTGTTTGAACCAAGACATCCTCAACTACACCGATTGATTTTATTACTTTCCAATTGGATAGAAAAATGGGTATTTGAAGTGGAGAAAAATCACTAATACTTAATTTTTCGAAAATGTAGTTAGGCATTATGTTAACACAAAGATCTTTATCAATTGTGACATTACTAATAAATGAATTTTGAAAGAAACATGGAACCGGTGTAATGTTAATTTCAAATGGGTCTTCTTTTATTAGTGAGGTTTGATCATTAGTTAACTTAACACTTACCGTTTCATCAATTTTAGTGTTAGTGTTTAACTCTTTTAAAAACTTAGCATGAGTTGGAACTAAACAATGATTTTCAAAAGAAGGTGACAAGAGATTAATTTCTTCAAAATTAGACTCTTCTTGAATTTTTACGTTGTCGGGCTCACCTTTTTCGTTGTTTAACTCATGTGTCGGTTTTTCCCTTATTTGTTCTTCCATTTTTACACTTTCAGTTATCTCTTCTTTATTTAATTGTTCTCTTGCGCGGGACTCATCTTCCCTTGCGCGAGATTCTTTTATATAGCAATCGATAACTCTAAGGTGTTCTAATATCCTATCGGTCACTTCGGTTATAGAAAAAGGATCGGGATTTTCAGCTCTTGAATCCGGTTGTTCGATCCTTTGTTCCTCATAATACCCATATGAAGTAGATGGTTCACACCATTGTTCTTCATTGTGAGCATATGATGGATAAGGGTCATAATTTTATTCTTCAGAGTACTCATATGAGGTGGGTTGTTCATGCCATGGTTCCTCATAATAAGCATACGAAGGTGGTGGCTCATATCTTGGTTCCTCAAAGTATGAGTAAGAAGGCTCATACCTTGGTTCATCAAAATATGAGTATGAGGGAGGAGGTTCATACCTTTGGTCTTCATAGGATGTGTATGAAGTCGATGGCTCGTACCTGGCTTCCTCCTAGTAGGTGTATGAAGTGGACGGTTGATATGAGTGACAATATTGAACCGAGTGCGGATTACTACAATTAGTGCAATAGTTACTCCTATAATCATCCTCCTCATAGATGTAGTGGTAACCTCCTGAGTATTGATCCATAAGAATCACTCAACAGATCACAACCAAGTCTCTAGATCAGAAAGCAAAAATAAAAACGGAAACAGAGGTTGGACACGTCCCCGTGTTCAGTGGACACGGCCCCGTGTACAGAATCTGTATCTGGGCGTTTTAATTAAAGTTACTGATTTCGTTGAGCACGGGGGCGTGTTTAGTGAGCACGGCCCCGTGTTCAGCTTCTGTTACTGGGTGTTTTATGAAAAATGTGCAACACGGCCCCGTGTTCAGTGAGCACGGCCCGTGTTCAGGTCACTGTAAATGCAAAACTAAACTAAAATGCAGAAAAATGTGCGCGCGTTTTGAAAAAGTTTTGGAAAACTGATTAGGCCGTCGATTTTAAGCTTTCTTAAAATCCTTGTGTCCCCGGCAGCGGCGCCAAAAACTTGATGTGCGTGAGTGTTATTAGTTTTTAATGTATATATTAAGCCCTTTTTAACACTTTTTAGCCAAGTTTTAAATTTATAAAACACGATATTTACTAACACTAAACACACATATGGGCAAGTGCACCCATCGTGAGCGTAGTATAGTGTTGGCAAGATACCGAGGTCGTCCAAGGACACAAGAGCTTTTAGTACCGGTTTATCCTCAACGTCTAATCAAATCAAAAGTTTAGAAAAAAAGTTTTAAACTAAGAAAATAAAAACTATCTAAAATGCTGAAAAATAAAAATAAAAGAAAAACAGATAGACAAGATGAATCACTTGGCTCCGACTCGTGTTTAGTTTAACCTTTGATTATTTCCGCACTTTTGCACTATTTAAGAGATTATCTTAGTTATTGTAGTAGGCCCCTCTTTTGGAGGTGACGTTACCCTCAACCCAGTAGTTTGAGTCAGCAAGGATACAATCCTAAAGGGTCGGATTATTGAAAGATAATTAATTAAGTTATCAATGCATAATGTGGTAGGCCCCTCTTTTGAAGGCGATGTTACCCTCGGCTAAGTAGTCTGAGTTAGCAGGGATACAGTCCTAAGTAGCCGGGTTAAAATATTAATAGTAGTTTAACTTATGAGGGGATCAAAGAGTTTGGACCCCCGCCATCCAATACCGTTAAGTATTGAAGGAGGTCCTACAAAATTTGACCGAGTTCCTTTGCAGGATCTATACACTGAAAAATGGCAAGACTCTTACCAAACCGTTTCCTTAACCCCCGACCAGGTAGCCAACATACCTCCATATAGACCGTGGAGATATGAATGGTGAAAATCTTATATTTTATATAGACAGTAAAATAATGCCAAGACACCACGGACAAACGATAAGGAAGAATCACCTTCAACATAAGAAACTAGTTATTAAAGTCATTAATACATAACCAATTAAAAAGTGCGAAAAGATTAAAAATAAAAAGTATTACACTAGACACTTTGTCTTCACCAAGTGATGTAAGAGACTTAGGTAAACATGGCCTTGATTGTCAAGAACTCTTACGATCAATCTTGGATCCCGAGACGACTCACACACTCTATGATGGACAATGGATGATGGTGGTGGTGGGTGGTGGGTGAAGTGTGAGAGAGGTGGTGTGCCAAGGGATGGTTTGAGCTTGAACCAAGCACTCCTATTTATAGGCTGAACAGAAGCTCGGGCACGGCCCCGTGTCCACATCTTTCTCTGTCTTCATTAATTGCTCTTGTCTTTATTAGTTGACCACGGCCCCGTGTCCTCTGGGCACTACCCCGTGTGCAGAAGCATATCTGTACTATCAAGATTTGCCTGGATTCTGCGAATCTTATAGTTTACCACGGCCCCGTGTCCACTGAGCACGGCCCCGTGGTGGGCGATGGAAGCTTCTACAACTTTGTCTTTTATGCTGACATTTGGGCACACCCCCGTGCTCACTGAGCACGGGGCGTGTTCAGCCTTCTGCTCTCTTGTTTTGCTTGGGAAGATGCTTTCGGGGAGGTCGGGCATGCCACGTTTATTCTTTTTCTTGTATTTATGTTAGATTTAGCTGCCTTTTTGCTTCTTTTGTTAATTTCAGCTCATTTAATCCTGAAAATATAAAAGGAAGACAAAAACACACTTTTTCCAAATTAGTACTAAAAAAAGGTTAGTTTTATGCCACAATTGATGTAATTTATATGTTTCGTTTTGCACACATCAGTGATTCTATCACATAGGGCCGGTTTTCATCAAAATAAGTGAGTTTCTCACATTTTCATATACGTCAAAACAGATGATAAATGGTATACTCACCAGTAAGATGAACTGTCGTGCATACCTTGATACGGGAATGTGTCGTGATGTGGATGAACACCGGTCGGTAAGTATAAATCATACCTTAACATATCCCCTCGCCATGATTACATCTGATAAGTTGAGCTTATGTGGATAACAATACCGATAATTGTTATAGGATGCTTATCTAAATGTTAACTAACTGAACAACAAGAGCGTTTTGGCGTGACCGTACACTGATATGATTCTCTTACCCTCGAAACTCGCAAAAAGAATGTTTGTATATATTTACTTTTCTTAGTTTCTGCAACTCTGTATATATTTATTTATTGCTTTCAGTCTTTAAGTTTGAAATATTCAAAATGCCAAAAAGATTTTAGGTGTGTTTTAATATAAACTTTATAAAAGTCAAAAGGATTTTATTTCTGCTTTAGTTTTGATTAACCGATGTTGGAACTCAAGTCTTCGTTACCTGAAATCTGATTGAAAACCAAAACGACTGAATCTTGATAAACGGTCAGAGTTTGCAAGTTTTGAAAGTTAATAATCAAAATTGAAAAATCTGTTAACTTTTCAAACTAACTGTCGGACAGTATTTGAATGAGAATTAGGCTCATTTGTGTCATTTGTTTAAATGTTAACTATATTCCAAGCAGTTGTTCTCATTACGTGTTTAGCTTTCTTGCATGTGAAGATGCTAAAGGCGAAGAGAACGTGTTCGATGACAAGCTTCGGAATGAAGACACGACGTGAAGGCACTCAAATGATAAAGATGATCGAGTTGCCGCTGATCACTCATCAACACCACAAGGATCTAAAGTATTGAAGATTAAAAGATTCACAAGCATAATCAAAGGGGGAGTTTATTGATACACTTCCTAGATAAAAGCGGAGTTTGTTAATACACTTTCTACTTACAACACGTGAAGTCTTTGAAGATCCTTTCCGAGAATGAAGATCCATCAAGAGATGGAGAACGAGATTACGAACCTCGCGAGCAGCATCCAAGGGGGAGTTTGTTGATACATATTGTGTGGATACGGCTCGGCTCGGTTCGACTCGACTACGAAGTAAAGGCCGTAGTCAAGACAACCTCCTGTCTTGACTCGAAATTCTATTACTTTGTATCGAACGATGTAAATGCAAACTGCGTGTGTGCAGTTTGCATATTGTTTATGTTTATGTATTGTCCATTTGTTTGAAGCCCAACATGAGAGCCCAACAGGAGACAAAGTCCTCCATGATGAAGATGAAGTCCAAGCCCAAGCCCAAGTCCCTTTGGCCCAACATCATGTGACGAAGACTCTTCTATTTGGCGAAATCCCTTTTGGGGAAAACCCTTTTGTGATAAAAACCAAATGGGACGAAAACACATGGGTCGAAATCCCCTTGTATGGCGAAATCACCATATGGGACGAAATCAGGAGTGATTTCGTCTAGTCCTTGGATTTCGTCAATGGGTTTTCGTTAAGAACTGGTTTTCGTCGATCATCTACTATATAAGCACAGACATTAGACAGAAAAACTAACGGAAGTCTGAATAGATTTCGGAGCGAACACTGTAAACACACACACATAGGGCTGTTCATGAGCCGAGCCGAGCCGAGCTAGGCCAAGCTCGGGCTCGGCTCGATTATAAACCGAGCTGGCTCGGCTTGGCTCGGATTTGAAACCGAGCTGAAAATCTAAGCTCGGGCTCGGCTTGGTTTTAAACCGAGCTAGCTCGGCTCGGCTTGGTTTGGCTCGATTTTATAAAAAAAACTAATATATACCTCTTAAAATTTAATAGCCTAAAATATTATTCAATAATTTAAAAGAATATATTCAAAATAAGTTCAACCTAATACAATTCAAACCAAAATCAAGTTTAACAACGCAAAATAAGTTTTAATTTCAATAAAATACAATATTAGTTCATTAGTATGGTAATCAATCTCAAATATGCCATAAATATCAAATTACAAACCTACATACATGTAAATAATAATCAGTTTTTTTGTAATATATTATAATGTATATAAAATTAAAACTTATTATAAGTAAAATAATTCGAGCTAAACCGAGCCAAGCTACAAAGCGAGCCAAACCGAGCCGAGCTAGGCTCACTTTCTAACCGAGCCGAGCCGGCTCGGCTCACTTTTAAACCGAGCCAAATCGAGCGAGCTTTTTCCGAGCTAAATCCGAGCTAGCTTCGAGCGATCTCCGAGCCGTGAGCTTTTTGAACAGCCCTACACACACACTGAGAGTTTATGAGAGCATCTTGTAAACATTATATTGTAACCGTTTTCTAGATTAATACAATGGAGTGTTAATCGGTGAATCTTGTGTTTTACGTGTTCGTGACTTGGTTTAACTTACCCGTTTGGATTCCGCACTTTCGGGTTTGTCGAAAAACAGGGAATAGAGGTTACTCGATCCTCCTGGTGGACCTACAACATATATTATTTATAGGGGGTAAGACCATACGGAGTCGACGTTATTTTTTGGGTTGGAAGCCACTCCACGTCGGGCACACCAGCGCTTGTGGTGGCATGGGGGTGTCGTGGTGGTGTGGACGGGGTTTTCCATCGGCGTGGAGGGCTTTTGGTCGATGATGTGGAGGCTCTTGATTGGTGGGTGTAGTTTGGGTTGGTTTTGATTGATTGATGTTTATTTTATATATTTTTTTTTAATAACGCCACTTTGATTCCCCTTTCACTCCGTGTTTTTTTTTTATCACGCCTCTCTGCTGACGTGGCTGTCACATGACGTTTCATGCCCCTCCACTCAGTGTGTTTTATGAGGTTAATTTGAAGCTTCAAAGGCTTAAAAAAACCATTGTAGCCAGGTTTTTCTGATGTATTTCAAAATTCGTTTGTTAAAATTTGTTCACCTTTGTTCAGTTACATATGTTCGTTTATGATCGTATGACTTTGTTTGCCATTGCCTATTGTGGCAATGTTTATTTATACTATTAACGAACAAACATAAACAAACACAAATACTTTTGTCTTTTTAACAAATGAACACGCATTAGAAAACACCATTTGTTTAATTGTCCGTATTAGATCATATGTTTGGTTAAGTTAAATGAACAAATACAAAAATACATTCTTCGTGTTCTTTATGTTCATTTACAGCCATAATTATCTAAAAACTTCAATATGTGACCCTACCCGAAAATTTGGACGTTGATTAATAGAATAAAATGAGGAAAAAGACGACATAGAGAATAAAACATGGTTAATATTTATTCCACCAATAACGAATTCAATTTTCCAAATAAACAGATGCATGATCAACAGGAAGTAGACAAAGAAGATACATGATCAAAAGCGACTATTCCAACCAAGAGCTAGTGCTAATATTGGTTACTCAATTTTTTGGTTTCTTGCCATCGGTGACACGCGGTTTCTCAAGTTCTAGATCTACCCCTGATTTCCAGGCTGCCTGACTTCGAGCCAGCAAATATAAAAAGTAATAGACGAGACCAAGAAGCACGCTCAGAAGGCCTATAATACCGGCTGCACCGAAGACCCCGGGCCTTAGAGTGTAACAATAGAACACATCATTGACATCTATCTCCACACCTTTTTCACCACTTAATATTGCCCCCACAATAAATAGAATGACAGCCACTATAGACATAATCCTGTATAAAACATATAAATATTAGCTGACTTTATTTCTCTGTTGTACTTATTATTTGTGTTAGCGTATTAGTTTGTTTTGGGCTTTGGCCCGTTAGCTAGTAAGCCCGTAACCTGGCTATATAATGTTTGTTTTCTTTTCATTTGTAAACTATGCTTTCTATTGAATAAACCCTAGCCACTTTTGATCCTCTATGTTCTATACATGTTTATCGATTAACATGGTATCAGAGCCAAATTGATCCATGATTATTGATAGGAGAAGTTGTTGCAAACACCAAGTTTTCGTATTGTTGGAAGTGTCCGAGTGATATTACATCTCTTGCCGCCAAAAGGTATTAAACCTTTTCGATAATCTGTTATCACCGTGAAGTAATAGTTGGTTTGTGATTTTGTGGCAACAAAGTCTTTTTTTATTGGTTGATGAGTTTTATGATGGCTGACATCATGATTCCACTCATGGTGGTTTTCTAATTTATGAATTCGACAACAGAAGGTGTATTATAAATTAATTTTGGGTATTTATCTTTTGGGTTCATTGGTTTATGATTTTGCTGCTGGCTTGCATTAGTCTTCGTGTGTTGGCGGTTCGTATATTTGTTGGATTCTAGCAAAAAAAAAAAAATATTTGACGTTAGAGAAAATTTTTGATTTTGGTGAATTGTTGGGTTCTGACGAAAAGTTGGTCTTAAGAGAAGTTTGCTTTTGGATTTTAGTTTATTTGGAAGAAAAGTTAGTTTGGACGAAAAGGTTATCTTCATTCGACTTGATTGGTTGGATTTGAATTTCGCATTTGGTTGCTCGCATTTGTCTCGTTGTTCTAAGTAGGCTTCAATTGTTTTTCATCATGGATAGTTCTCTTTCAGATCCACAGGTTTTTGAGCAATTTAGACTGTTTCTAAATTCATGCATGTCTTCGTCCAGTACCTCAGGTATTCCTTCATCCTTTTGGATTTTGGATTCTGGTGCATCTCATCATATGTCACCCTACTTGTCATCTTTTGTATCTTTGACATCTAGTTCATGTGCGTCTGTTATGTCTGCGAGTGCTACATCGATGCGAATAGAAGGCGTTGGATCTGTTGTTACTCCACATATATCTCTCACTAATGTCTATTATATTCCAAATCTTGCTTTAAATCTTGTATCGGTTAGTCAATTGTGCAAATCTGGTTATTGGGTGTTCTTTTCGGATTCTGTTTGCTGTGTTTTTTATTCACGTTCTATGAGGGTGATTGGGACCGGTCGTAGAGTGGGTGGACTTTATGTCTTGGATGGTCTCAAAGAAATTGATGTAGCTGCATCTAGTGTTGACTTGTCTTCTTTTCGCTTGAGTAGTTCATCTCCAGATTTTTATCGGTGGCATTCTCGTTTGGGACACGTGTCAGCATCGCGTTTAAAGTTTTTGGTTTCTACAGGTGCTTTGGGTCAATTGAGCACTTGCGATATTTCTGATTGCAGTGGTTGCAAACTTGCTAAGTTCTCTGCTTTGCCTTTTAAAAAAAAGTATATCTTGTTCTGCTGCTCCTTTTGATATTGTGCATTCGGATGTGTGGGGTCCGTCACCAGTCTCCACTAAGGGTGGGTCGATTTATTATGTTTCTTTCATAGATGATTATACTCGTTATACTTGGGTGTATCTTATGAAGCGTAAATCTGATTTCTTTGACATTTACAAAGACTTTAGAGCCTATATTAAGACACAACATTCGGCTGTGATAAAGTGCTTCCGGTGTGACCAAGGGGGTGAATATACCTCCAATGCTTTTAGACAGTTGCTTGCGTCAGATGGTACAATACACCAGTCATCTTGTACTGATACCCCTCAGCAGAATGGTGTTGCTGAAAGGAAACACCGTCATCTTGTGGAAACTGCTCGCTCGTTTCTTCTATCTGCTGATGTTCCGAGTGTTTTTTGGGGAGAAGCACTCCTAACTGCCCAACATGTGATTAATCGGATCCCTACTGCTCATAATTCTGGGATGTCTCCTTTTGAGAAACTATATGGCGAGCTCCCTGATTACGGTGAATTAAGGGTTTTTGGATGTACCTGCTTTGTTCTCCGTCCTCATGTTGAACGAGACAAATTGTCAAATAAGGCAGCCTTATGTGTATTCTTAGGTTATGCCAGTGGTTCGAAAGGGTATGGCACTGGACAGAAAGGGTATCGTTGTTTTGATCCTGTAAGTAAGAAGTTATATGTTTCAAGGCATGTTATCTTCCTCGAGCATATTCCATTCTACTCTATTCCATCCACATCGCACAATGTAACGAAGCCAGATCTCCTGAATATTGATCCTTTTGTTTGTGACACTGATGCATCAACATCGTCTGATGTTCCAGCTACATCTACTGAACCTGATGGGCTAGTAGAAGCTGATGGGCCAGTTCAAGACACCCACACTTTGTCAGACACAACTTCAGGTCCAACTATACCTGAGACAACTCCTTCATCTGTTGAGACAGCTCCACCTCTAAGGAGGTCCACTCGTGAATGTAAGTCCACCAAGCTACCAGATTTTGCCTACTCTACTTACTCGGCTTCGTTTGCTTCCTTCATCGCAAATATACATCATCTATCTGAACCTGCATCGTATAGAGAGGCTGTCTCTAATCCTCTTTGGCAGAATGCTATGGCTGAAGAGCTCAGTGCTCTTCATCAGACACAGACGTGGGATTTGGTTCCGCTACCACCTGGTAAACATACAATTGGTTGTCGTTGGGTATATAAGATTAAAACGAAGTCTGATGGGTCTGTTGAGCGATATAAGGCCAGACTTGTAGCAAAAGGATACTCTCAGAAGTATGGTATGGATTATGAGGAGACATTTGCCCCAGTGGCAAAAATGACTACAGTTCGTACTCTGATAGCTGTTGCATCTGTTCGTCAGTGGAAGATTTGTCAAATGGATGTCAAGAATGCCTTTCTAAATGGTGATCTCCATGAGGAGGTCTACATGACTCCTCCCCCGGGAATTGCTCATCATCCCGGTGAAGTTTGTCGGCTTCGAAAAGCTCTATATGGCCTCAAACAGGCCCCTCGTGCATGGTTTGAGAAATTCTCTACAGTCATTACTTCCCTTGGTTTTATTCCTAGTAATCATGATTCAGCATTATTTACTCGATGTACGAGTGCAGGACGCATTCTTCTGTCTCTATATGTAGATGATATGATTATTACAGGAGATGATTATGAAGGTATTGAGTCCTTGAAGCATGATTTAGCTCACCGTTTTGCTATGAAGGATTTGGGCATGTTACGGTATTTTTTGGGTATTGAGGTGGCACAGTCTAAGAAAGGATACCTCCTTTCTCAGACAAAGTATATTTCCGATTTGTTTCAGCGGGCAAGGCTTACTGATAACAAAACTGCAGACACTCCTCTTGAAACCAATGCACGGTATTCTCCTACTGATGGTGTTCCTTTATCTGATCCGAGCCTATATCGTACTATTGTAGGCAGTTTGGTTTATCTTACAGTTACTCGCCCTGATATAGCTCATGCAGTTCATGTGGTTAGTCAATTTGTTACTGCTCCTACTTCTGTTCACTGGGGAGCTGTTCTTCGTATTCTGAGATATCTCCGTGGGACTCAGTTTCAGAGTCTCCTGTTTCCTTCGACATCTTCTCTTGAGTTGCGTGCCTATAGTGATGCTGATTGGGATAGTGATCCTAATGATCGTAAATCCACCACTGGTTTCTGTGTTTTCCTTGGAGATTCGCTAATCTCATGGAAAAGTAAGAAACAAGATGTTGTTTCTAGATCTTCTACTGAGGCTGAATATCGTGCTATGGCCGTGACTACATGTGAGATCGTTTGGTTACGTTGGCTTCTTGCAGATATGGGAATTAACATTTCTCAGCCTACTCCTCTACATTGTGATAACAAAAGTGCTATGCAGATTGCAAAGAATTCGGTTTTTCATGAGCGGACAAAACATATTGAGATTGATTGTCATTTTACTCGTCAACATCTTCAGCGTGGGACAATTTCGCTTCCTTTTGTTCCATCAGCCTTGCAGATTGCGGATATTTTTACCAAGGCTCAGTCGACATCTCGGTTCCGGTTCTTATGTGACAAACTCTCAATGCTCATTACTGTTGCATTGTGAGTTTGAGCGGGGATGTTAGCGTATTAGTTTGTTTTGGGCTTTGGCCCGTTAGCTAGTAAGCCCGTAACCTGGCTATATAATGTTTGTTTTCTTTTCATTTGTAAACTATGCTTTCTATTGAATAAACCCTAGCCACTTTTGATCCTCTATGTTCTATACATGTTTATCGATTAACAATTTGTATCATTAGTCTGTTAGTCATTCATTCATCTCTAGCTTCTTCATCATCATACTCAGTAAATCCCACCAATAGCAAAGCTAAGTTAGGGTTTGAAGAGGGTAAGATGTAGACAACCTTACCTCTACCCCGTAGGAATAGAAATATTGCCTCCAGTGAGACCCCCGGCTCCGTAGTAGTTTTGCATCAAGCCTTGGACATAAGGCACATAACACTTAGCAATTGAGACAACTGCCGATTAGTGCATGTACCCCCTTGTCTTTCGGCTATCAACACCACCACATGATGCACGATTAACCATCCCCCTCTTTTAACATTATTTTCACGAAATTAGTAAAATAACGTTAACATTAGTGCATTTTCACTTTTGTCCCCCGAACGCCCACACATATATACATTATATGCGCATACCGCAAGCAGGGCATCATCTATAGCTTAAATATCAGAATAATTACATACCATGATATAAGAATACAGAGTCGGGCGAATTTGGATGCGCTAGGGATAGGTCGACAACCTGAACAACCACCAGTGGTTGCTGTGATGATGGTGCGGGCTATAACAAGAGCCACGACTGATGCTATGGCTATACGCATGACTGGACTACTCGGGTAGTCGCATTCAGGATCGAGACCATTGTAAACCACTTTTAGTTGAGATTTCTGCCATGCATATGTACATTACAACATGCATATTTATTAGTATTTGTAAAGATTAATGCATATACAACAGCTTGCATTTGTTTTCATTTTTTGTTGATAGTTTACCTTAGGCTTCAATGCTTCAGCAGCGAAACCCGCAAGGGCAACTGCGATCCCGAGTGCCGCCAAGACAAGGCTGACCAAAACTGTTTTGATCTCCATTTCCTACCCCCTTTAAAAACGGGTTTATTATTGTTATTGATAAAAATGGTATCTGGTTTATAGTTGGGGGACTCTGCCTTGGTGGTCACGAAATGGAATCAGCATTGGGGGAGTTTACAACCATGGAGAAACTATATATTAGTCATTTAAGTTTTGTGGATTTCATAAACTACAGTATATGTCTTTGTAACGCTTTAGGTAAATCTCACATATGTCTATCGTGAACAGAAAAGATGTTGGATGGGCGATCTGTTCGTAAGTACCAATATAGGCAACTACTCACAAATAAGCGAGCTACTTGTGAGAAAAAACTTACCTTTTTTACTACCATGTTAAACATTATTTTTAAGAATTACTTTCAACTTTATCTTTTTTGGTTTTTAATTTCAAATGCATATTTGTTACACCAGCAAACTTAGATTTTCTTTTAACTACTTTCTTGACGTTTTTGCAAGGCATACCTGAAACCATGTGCTGTCGAGATGTATTTAGCGTTGTCAAGAAATGACCAACTCATGCAGGCCGTCTTCGAAAATCACAAAAAAAAAAAATTGGCCCCGTGCGAAATGAAAAATCTGGGCCCTATTCGCAAATCTCCATGTAATATAAACTCATCAATCATTCAGTCACATATATAAAAACTAAAAAACGATAATACAACAATAATCGTTATGAAATAGATCAAACAAATCAACAAAAATACTGGAACAAGAAATTCACTATAAATATAATTTTAAGACAAATTTCATTTGAGTATATCGAACCTGATAACGTGGAAAGAAGAAATGTTTTCATCAAATTTCTCTCCAATAAAAAAAAACTCACAAACTTGCGGTTGTGGTGTCATACAACAAGAAGTCTCATCACTTCGAGATGGTTAACAACTCAATTTCAAAAGTTGTGTTAAAATATGTACAATGAAATTTTGCATAGCCCACATACAACACAACCATGACATTGAAAAAAGGAGTAAACTGCCATTTTGGTCCCTGTGGTTTGGCCAGTTTTGCCACTTTAGTCCAAATCTCAAACTTATTACATCCAGGGCCCTGTGGTTTGCATTTTGTTGCCATTTTGGTCCAAATTTCAAAAACCCTAATTTTTCACTGTTGCAACCTGGTTTTTTGTCCTTTTCTAAATGGGCATTTTGGTCATTTTGCATGCCCAACTACCCACCCCACCCCACCCTCCTTTAATTTTTTTAATAAATTAACACAAAATTAATTATATATTATATATATATACATACAGACATTCACAAAATCAAATCAATAATCATCATCTTCATCGGTTCCGATCGAATGCCACCACCGCCATATCAATAATCATCATCATCATCGGTTCTTCATCTTCAACCCCTTTAATCTTCATCTTCAATCTGCAGTTCATCAGCACCATACAAAGTCAAATCATCATCATTTTCATCGATTCTTCATCTTCAATCTGCAGTTCATCAGCAGCATTTTCATAAACAAAACCTGCAATCAATAAGCACTATCTTCAATCTGCAGTTCATCAGCACCATCTTCAATCTGCAATCATCAGCAAAACCTGCAGTTCATCAACAAAACCTAACAGCACTTGACTCGACCAACATCACACAATACACCTAACTTACCAGCACTTGACTCAAGGACGACTGACCCGACAACCACGCTGAAACGAACCAACAGAGACTGACTGGACATCAAACTCGAGACATACACTACGGACCCGACAAACGGAATCGACCACGACACCGGACTGACTTCGACACTAGGACTAAACAGACTGCTGAAACAACTTTAAACATCAAAACAGAAGAAAACAAGCAAGAGTCGTACCTGAATCGTTGTTATTTGCAAAGAAAAATTCAAATTTGCTTTTTTCGAGTGTAGGTAGGTCCCAAATCGAGCAAATCAGCGGCCAGGTGATGATTTTGATATGTGGGTTTTGTTTGGTGAAAGCAATCGAGCACGAGGGTGGTCTAGGTGGTGTAATGGCGGGTGGATGAGGGTTTATCGGCGGTATAGGTGGTGAGATAAGGGGGTACGGCGGTTGGGAGATAGGTGAACAGGGGGTGTCGGCGGTGCAAGTTTGATGGGGAGCAGAAGGTTACGGTGGTTTATTTGTGGAGGTAGATGAATGTTTAGGTCAGGGGTTTAATGGCTGAAGGTATAATGGAAGTGGTGAGATAAGGAGAAGAGAAGGGTAGGGTAGGTGGAGGTCTGAAATTTGGTGTTTTAAAAATATAATAATTTTTAAAATACCCAAAATGCCCCTGAGAGTAAAGACAAAATAGAAGGGTTTAAGTAGGAGAATCTGGTCAAATTTGAAATTTGGACCAAAATGGCAACAAAATGCAAACCACAGGGATGTAATAAGTTTGAGATTTGGACTAAAGTGGCAAAACTGGCCAAACCACAGGGACCAAAATGGCAGTTTACTCAGTAATACATTTTAACTTTGCTGCAATTAAACTACCTAATTTGCATAGATAGAAGGAAGCAAACTGAAGAGAATTTGTTATTTCATTTTTTTTTTCTAGCTCTAAAACAGAGAATATGTGGCCCAAAGGAAACTAAAACATCAAGGAAACTTAAAAAATGTTTGGGGATATGCCATGTTTCGATCCTGGCATCTCACACAAACCATCAGTTGCGCTAAACCATCTGAGCTGCATCAACATTCTTTATTGCGTTGCGTGTATATACTTTATTTATACATATAAAAGGAGAATATTTTCTTTTGGGCTCCTAAAAGTTTTGGGCCCAGAGCGGTGGCACACCCTCTGGGCCGGCCCTGAACTCATGGTAGGTTATGTTAATGAGGAGTGGGATTGTCATCTGATGTTACAAAACAGTGATCTAACAGGCATTAGGCATGCAAATTTGTTATCTTTGGACCGACAGACCGAAGCGACAATGTGTTATGTGTGAACATCTTTAATCTTAAACGGAAACTCTTAAAATCTGTTTAAAACATGAATATTTACCTAACACAATTTCAAGTCCACATCTCCACCCTCCACGCAAACACTATTAGTGCTCGATTAGTGAAGTTCTAATCCCTCACATCCTAAAGTACGAGGGTTATTTAGTAATTAGTTATTAGATAGTTTATGTTTTATTTAAGTTAGTTATAGAAGTATGGGGACTAGAAGTGAATAAACGAAAGGTGATAACCAACACCCTTAAGGGATCGACATATCCCTGGGTCGCACCTGTTGACATCGACGGCTTCAAACAAGAACAAGGAGAACACCTCTTCATCATTCAATCACATCCACAAGTTCAAGAGTCATAACCATTCGTGAAGGGACACGTCTCTACAATCGCACATGTTCGTTTACTATAAATATGGTTTGTTTATTTCAATTGTAATAATCAGAATCTCTTATACTTTCACATTCAATATAGATATTCGTTCTATTGTTCATAGTTTATCATTGTGTTTGTGTTCGTAAAGGGTTCTAACCAACAGTGGTATCAGAGCACATGTTTCAAATCTGGGAAGAAGTCGATTAGAACATTATAACCAGGTTCTCTCGAATTTATTTATTTTTTAGGTTTTGTATTCGTTTCAAATTGAATTGCAGTTTGATTAATTGATTAATAGTAATCAAAGATTTCGTTCGTCTGAATTCTTTTTGAAATTCAATCTCGAATCAAATTTGTTTTTCAAAAGGAACATAAAATATGTTTTAGAAAAGAATGTAATTCAAAACGAATAGCAAGTTAGAAATTCGAGAAAATCCTGTGTGGTACAAAATCCTTCGTGGTACATAACCTTCGTTTTGTGGTACAAAACCTTCGTGGTGGAAAATCCTTCTTGGTGCAAGAACCTTCGTGGTGACAAGACATGTGTGGTAAAGCAAGAAAGAAAGGCCTGTGTGGCAAAACAAGAAAGAAGGACTTGTGTGGCAAATCAAGACATATGTGGCAAACAAAACCTGTGTGGTACGAACAAGTTAAAACCTGTTGTCACACCCCAAAAACGTCGCAGCGGAAATACAAACGTGGCGGTGACGGAGGTTGGTACCAAAAAATATCTTAGTAGACGATGCATTGTTTATTTTGGACATACACTTATTTAAAGCATGACTTTAGGGTTTAAAGTTTAAATACAGTCCAAAATTACAACATAGCTGTCTTGATCCTTATAGATCCAAATACACACGGTCCTAAATAAGTTTTAAAAGTTGTCCAAAACATTTTTAAACACTACAAGCATCACTACCACAAGATATGCCAAAATCCCGAAGCCGAACTCATGTACCTGAAGAACACGTAAAAATCAAGTGTCAACATAATGGAGGGTAAGTTCACATATTCAAATTCGTAGCAGTTTGTTTAAGGAAAAACTTTCTTATTATAGATTTTTAATGACAAAACATCCATATTTGTTTAAGAAAGTTAATTTTATTTCCTTGGTAAAAATCCGAGGGCGATTCATCCGGAATTATTTATTTGAAAAGTCTCTGATGAAATTTTATACCCATGGTTTCAATATTAAATATTTGTCATTCTTTCAGTTTCATAAGTTTGCAAGACGTTACGATCTATATACTATGATTGAGGCTCTAATCAATACTAGACGATTATAGAATGAATTCGTCGTTATGTTGACACGGAGCTACCGGTCATGATGGGGTTGTCAGCCCGATAGATCTATCAACAATTCCACGTATTCTATACTTAATGATTAAAAAGGCAATGATGCATCTGTGTACCCTCCTCAATTACATCAATATATATATAACCTACTAGATAACAATTTAATATCTGATGTTGCACAAATTTCTGCCATCCCCTATGCAATGTAAGCTAGACTTGCTACTTACATCTTGGTGACCCGGTAAATTTGACCCAACCAAAATTCAAAATATCTTAATTTCTCACGATCGTTTTACCCAAAACATCGTAATCTTTCCCCATTCCTTCCCGAAACATATTTATATCAATCAAATCCCGTTTTCCTTGAAAACAATTTTAAATCATACACATTTACAAATCCATGTTTTCCCATAAAACATATCATATCATTCAAAAATCATATTTTCCATGAAAATATACTTTTAGATAATTCAAAGGCATATTTTATACAAAAACGTAAATTTATCCTTTTAAACGACGTGTTCTTCCCCCAAAACAGTGTATAAAACAGTAAAAGAGGGGTTTAGTGACACTCACCTTTGGGTGTGTTTATATTATCGCAATCCCTCAAATTGAGTCTACATGTCCTAATTTAAATAGGAACGATTTAGTAACCAATTATTCTACAAACAACTAAGTTTCTCCAATACTTCGAATTTTCACATAACTTTGAGATTTTCTCGGAAAGTCTTTATTTTGATTATGTTGGCGGATTTATATATATGTGTTCACACACACACACACATACACACACACACACACACATATATATATATATAGGGTAGTGATAGTGTACATTAATTCAGAAGTGTGAGAAGTGTAAGAAGTGTATTATAACACTATATATAACACTATATAACACCATATAAACACTGTATAACACTATGTAACACCATACAACATCATATAACACTATGTAACACTATATAACACTATATAACAATATATAACACTATGCATCTATCATAGACATGCTATCAGACAAAATATAGTGTTATATTTATTATATATTGTTACATAGTGTTATATGGCGTTATATGGTGTTACATCGTGTTATACGGTGTTTATATGGTGTTATATAGTGCTATATATAGTGTTATAATACACTTCTCACACTTCTGGATTAATGTACAGGATCCTCTACCTATATATATATATATATATATAAGGTCAGGATTTAGAGAAAACGGTGGAAAGTGTGAGAACGGTGAGAACGCTTATGGATCGTCGGATCAAAACAATCTATGGACTACATTGGCGCGGTGGCGTTTTCGTAAATAACACGAATTCTATTAAGTGGACGCGCTTCATTAAGGGTAAAAAGGTCTTCATACTTCTATACCAAAACGCTAACTAATGAATAAAACGTCATTACGGACCAAAACACATCCCTATATAAACAAAACATACCAGACATAAAAACACACCCCCAGAAGAACCTGAAACACCATATTTTCTACTATATATCATTCATCTTACAAACGCCAAAATCCCCAAAACATCAAACACACCTACTCAAAAAACGCCATATTTTAATATATAACAATCATCTTAGAAAATGCCAAAACACCCACACATCAAAAGATTCCCAAAAATCGACGTTTTTTTTTTCAGAAACACTATTTCGTCAGTAAAACACCAAAAATGGCAAATATCGATTCTTGTATATTCAGTATTGTTCAACGCCAAGTTACGGAGAATGCATTCTTCCCTGAGGTGCTGTGACTCAAATAACATTTTGCTGCATAAGATGGACAAATCTTAAACAAAAAAATGCTGGGGTCAGACTTATGTCATTTTTTTGTGTTTTGTTATTAATGAATATTATAATGCCATGAAAAGACGAATGACACTAATGAGTTGTTTGAAGATACACATTCAAAGAATAAACTTATGTCATTTTATCTTTCCAAACGGCCACAAAAACACAAGCATGACAAAGCCAAACCGCCAGTGAACATGTTTCAAAGAAGAAAGAGACTGATGACAGTGAAGATTTGGAAGATGAATTGTTTCTATTTTTATTTTTTTTAATTTTCTTTTTCTGTTGTTTGTTATGTATTTTTCAACTTAGAATAAAAAATACATTATATTAATAAAACGCCAAACAGTCATAATGCATGTGAAACGCCATAATGCAGTAAAACGCTAAAAAATCCCAAACTATAATAAAAGTAATTTGCAGAGGTATTATTAAAATCTAAAAATGGAAAAAAAACGCCAAAAACTATTTAAGGCCATTAAAAAACGCCAAACTTGGCAGATGGAAAGTCTATGACCCTAAAAACTCATAAAAAGCTGAACAAAAACAGTAAAAATACACAGTAACTGAAAAGACGGCTACTTTATTAATATCATTTATTATAAAATAAAATCTCGCCTAAACTACGCGCCAAAAACATCTTATAAGAGAGACGTCTCTGCACTATCAACTGATCACTACCCAAAAAAACGCCATATTTCCTAAAAACCATTCACTTTAAAAACGCCAAAAAATAATAGTTAAAAAAGCCACAGATACGGAACATCGTTTCTTCTATATTGAGTATTGTTCTGAATGAAGTTTCATTGAATGGATTCTTCTCTGAGGTGGGTATCTCTATAAGGTTTTGCTAAATGAGATGGACAAGTATTCAAGAAAAAGAGACTGATGACACTGATATGTCATTATGTCACTTTGTTCTTGATGGATATATTGATGGCGTGAAGGTATCAATACATTAGAGCAGGCGTTGGTCTTCAACATGTCATCAAACAAGTATATATCAAAACACAATAAAGGATGCCACAAAAAATAAGCATCTTCTAAAGACGGGGGGGTATGTTGGAAAATAAAGATCTACATAAGGTATTCAAAAAAAGGTTCAAAACGCCAAAAAGGTTAAAGTAGAAGAGACTGATGACAGTGAAGATTTGGATGAGAAATTAGATTATAGTTTTTAAATTTTTTTTTCATTTTCTATTGTTTGTTATCTAATTCTCTGTTGTTTATTATCTAATTTTCTATTAATAAAAAAATTTAGAATAAAAAGCCAAAATCTACAAACACCAAAACGCCTGGATAGTGTGAAAACTGAGAGAACGGATGCAGCAGAGCACGATGTTGCTATATAAAATGCCAAACAAAGTATTACTGGAAAAATCAACACTAATTGACATATGAAATTGAACGAAACAGTAATTGCTAAACAATAAAATGAAGAGACGGTAACATTATTGACAAACATTTATCATATTAAAAGCCACTACATGGAATTGAATATATTTATCTTTTCAAAATGCCATAATTGTCTGTCACATTATAGGCCTGAATCCTACTTGATATAATAAACATCAAGAAAATTACTGATGTTTTTTATATAATAGGCCTGCATCCTGATCCAAAAAACAATAAAAACGCCAAAACATACTTAAAACGCCAAAATGTTTACTATGATCCTGATCTTAAAACAATAAAAACGCGGCGTATTTATTAAATGCCAAAAAATGGAAAGGTGATAGAGACACGCGTTTTCAAAAAAGAAATATGAAAGGACAAAAAAGCCACTCCGCCCTTCTCTATGTCGCGTGACACGTGTTGGCCAGGATGTGTTCTCACCGTTCTCACACTTTTGAGCGTTTTCTCCTGATCCCGTTTCTATATATATATATATATATATATATTAAGATTTCGCGATTTGAACAATTTCATCGGTGACCCTCATTATATTATATCTGTTATCACACCCGTTTATAAGCAATATATCTACAATTTACGCTTCATAATATATTTACATAAACGTGAACATATTATCATATATCGTTATACACGTATTATATCAGATTATATATATTTTATCATTTTTAAAGCATTTACACACGAAATAACTCATCAAGTTAACCTATGTATTATTTTCATGCTCGACAAATAACTTATATATATTTAACGAAATTACCGTTTTAACCGTACAAGCTTACATGCATAGTCTTAATTCCTACTATCATGTCATAGCTTAACATAATACATTACACATACTCATATTCACATATCATATTATAACACATAAATTTCACCCTTAATCAACCTGTTTTCGCGTACGTTGAAATATGCGTATTTTAACGTTTCGGTAACGTTTTCGGGCGTTGGAAGTCACGTATGAATAGCCAAACACCAAAGTTACTTTATATTAGTTAAAATACTTTTATTTATCATAAAAATATCAGTCTACATTCTGATTTAAAACAGTTTTGCAAAAATCACTTTAAAAAGCCGATTTTTACCGTTTTTAACGCATAGTCTTGTACCGAACTTTAACGTAACCATCCCAAATCGTCACGACTTGATATTTTAACACAACACATATTATTTATTGATTTAAATGGTGGTTAAACTCATGATAGTGTAGATTTCGTGTAAGTCACATAAAACTTTCAATTTCACCAATTTTACTACTTTTCAAGCTTCATGTACAACATGCAAAGCCACCAAACTTATGACATAATTTTGTATATCATCATTACACATCATATAACATTATTTTTAATGTTCATAATCTGTTTTAACTCAATTTCATCATATCATTTCAAGTTCATCAAATTATGACCATTTAATCATCACATATTTTATGTATAAATATCTAATGCATTTTATCATATCATTATCATCCAAGATTTTTAAAAGCATCTATCATACTTTTATTATAATTCTCAAATAATTCCAAGAAATCATCTTCATCTAATCACTCATATAATCATCACATCTTCAATGCATGTAACTTTTATGAACTAGTGAACAAACCCACATGTACACATATACATATAAAATACACAATATACATATTTTAAAAATCAACTTTTCATATATTCATCTTTAATCATAAGACTTTTCGTACAAATCCTTTTTAATCATGCATGCATTCACTTTTCAAGAATCATATCATTCAAGAGTCATCATTTTAACAAAAATCAAAACACAATTCTAACTCATACATACACACACTCACGGCCATATGTAGATACACACATGCTTCCATTTTTATTTTGATTAAAACTCGTTTATTATTAGTTTTCAAGTTTGTGAATAATTCCAAGTTCAAGAGAAATCTTTCATCGTCTTCACCATCACCAAGAATCAAGAACATGGTTTTAAAAATAAAGTTATACCTTTAAGATTTTTGGTGGGTATTGGTAAAGTTTTGAAGATATGAAACTTGCACCTCCTTGGAATCACCTTTAAAGCTTCCTTGGATAATTAAATGGACTTGAAAACACCTTGATATGAACTTAATCTTCAAGAAAGTGGTTTAAATTTTGAAAATGGGTGTATGTAGGTGTGTATACGGTTGGGAGTGAGAGAGTGGGAGAATTTTGTGAATCTTGAGTTTTATCATAAATGCATGTAATATGTATGGTGGTGTAAAGAAATTTGGACACTTGGCAATTTAATAGAAAAGAGGAAACTTTGGGCATCCTCTTTGGACGACACCTTCACATGCATACACCTATTTGCATGCATTAATACATATACATATACATATTCATATATCATATATTCTTAAATACATGTATTTTACTGACTACCGGGTATTTTCTCTTGCGTTTTAATGGCGTTTTAGGGCATTCAAAATTATTTTTATTATTATAAAATTTAACTCGTCATAATATTGCTAAAAAATATTTCATTTGTCTTGACTGGCTGCATTATTTGTATTTTGTAGTATACGCGCAGTATTAGGCAGTATGCGCTTAAATTCGCAAAATAGAGGTTTTAAACGTTTTAATTTTTCTTCACGAACATGATTAAAAATAGAATTTTAATCATAACGGAATATTTTTAGGATTTTAACATTAACCGGGCGGTCACCGATGTTCGTTTCGCATTTTGTTCGTTACGCGGTAAGCGTTTATCTTATTATTGCCAACATAATTTCTAATAAACTTTAAATTTACCAACACATCAAATGCCATATATTAACACCAAATTTAATAAAATATTGTCTTTGTTTATTCATAACAAGTGTCACACTAGTACGGTACGGACTCAAAATAGCTGGGTGTCACACCTGTGTGGTGCAAGCAAGAAGAAAGGTTGAAGTAAAGCAACGAAGATAGGAAAGAAAAAGTCTAAGAAAGCAAATCAGAAAGCAAGTATGTTAGGAAGAGACGGCAAAGAAAGCACGTCAATGTCAATTCACGAGCAAGGAAATATATCCTTTCAATGCCCAAAGTTGTCTGAATCGAATTACAGTCAGTGGGCAATCCTGATGGAAACGATCTTAAACGCATATAGTCTTTAGGATACGGTTGTTTCAACGGAAGGGGCAGATGAGAAAAAGGCGCATACAACGAAAGCAATGATCTTTCAAACGTTACCGGGGGATATTCTAATGCAAGTTGCGCAATATAAGAGTGCAGAGGAAGTTTAGGATGCAATCAAGTTGGTTCAGAAAGCGCGTCTGCAAACTTTGAGAAGTGAATTAGAAGCCTTAAAGATGGGAGAAAACGAGACAATAAGTAGTTTCGCAAGCAAGTTGGGTGGTATAAAATCAAAGTTTAAAAGCCTCGGTATCACCATTAAAGATAAGAAGATTGTAAGGAAATTACTTATCTCTGTTCCAAAAAAGTTTCTACCGATTGTGGCATCCATCGAGCAGTATTCAAAAATATATAAAATGACGTTTAAAGAAACAATGGGTAGGATTACAGCATTTGAAGAACGCCTCAAGAGCCAAAACGAACCAGAGAACAATAATTTGTTAATGACAAGTTCAGACAGTCATTCCGGAAATTGGCATCATGGAAAAGGATGTGGCGATCAAAATCATGGTAGAGGACGTGGAGGAAGTTCGTTTAGATGAGGAAGAGGACGTGGATGAAATATGGATCGAGGAAATAGAGATAAGAGCGAGTTCAAGTGTAACGAATGTAGTGAATTTGGTCACTTCGGATACGAGTGTAGCAATAGAAAATATGAGGAAAAAGAGAAAGATGAAGAGGCTCATCTTGCGTTGGAAGAAGAACCAATGCTATTGCAAGTCAAGCAAGTTCAAGACTTACAACAACTCGAGGATGTTCGTGAATAGGGGGTGAATGAAATAATCCCTCACATCCTAAAGTATGAGGGTTGTTTAGTAATTAGTTATTAGATAGTTTACGTTTCATTTAAGTTAGTTATAGAAGTATGGAGACTAGAAGTGAATAAACGAAAGGTGATAACCAACACCCTTAATGGATCAACATATCCCAGGGTCGCACTCGTTGACATCGACGGCTTCAAACAAGAACAAGGAGACACATCTCTTCATCATTCAATCACATCCATAAGTTCAAGAGTTACAACCATTCGTGAAGGGACACGTCTCTACAATCACACCTGTTCATTTGGTATAAATAGGGTTTGTTTATTTCAATTGTAATAATCAGAATCTCTTATACTTTCACATTCAATATAGTTATTTGTTCGATTGTTCGTACTTTATTATTGTGTTCGTGTTCGTAAAGGGTTCTGACCAACAGTGGTATCAGAGCACATGTTTCAAATCTGGGAAGAAGAAGAAGAAGTCGATTGGAACATCATAACCAGGTTCTCTCGAATTTAGTTTTTTAGGTTTTGTATTTGTTTCAAAATTGAATTGCAGTTTGATTAATTGATTGATAGTAATCAAATATTTCGTTCGTTTGAATTCTTTTTTAATTCTTTTTTAGCCCGATACATAATTTAAACCAAATATAGGAGAATCAGGTATAGCTAGCCCGAGAACCAATGTACGATGGTACATGGGCGTACATACAATCCATCCACCGGAAATACTAATATCTTTGGATCTCCATACGCCTTGAAAAATATAATTGGCACTCCTTAGAGTTCAAATCAGGGGATACGCCATGATTTAGTCTCACTATACGGTCGGCTACCCTTGATACCGCAATGACGTATTTATGGTCACCCCCACAAGTAGGGGTGCTCGAGTCCATAATACAGAGGTCAAAACAAGTAGCATACTTGTATTGCTCTAGTATATTAATGTGTATAATCCAATATAATAGGCCAAGTTTTCAATCGTATGGCGATAATGAGTACAATTTAATTTAATAATACCGTATGTAATATGGTTCTAAAATAAAGACAGGTGAATGTAACAGATATGAATAACATGTGAAAGTTAGTTAAATCATAATACCAAATAATAGTTTGAAAGGTGGATCAACGAATCAAGTTAAAAACCCATACTATTCGTATAATAAATAAAGAAAGATATACACACCTTAAGCGATCATAATTTTATTTTGAACCCGAGGTAAAAACGTAATTTTAAACTGATGGCAAAATCGCAATTTTAAATCGGGACAAAATCATAAATTGATTTGGCCCAAATTTCACAATTATTGCATACTTGTAATTTCTATCTTTAAATTATAATATAATATAATATAATATAATATAATATAATATAATATAATATAATATAATATAATATAATATAATATAATATAATATAATATGTCTATTGATATCGTTATTTATATGGTTATTATTTTTATTGTATTTTGCAGGTATTTCAGGGGGGTGTTAAAATTTACATATTTTAATTTATACTTTGCTAATCCTTTTGTTTTTCTTCTTGCAAATTTTGCCCTCTTCTAAATTTTCTCCTTGCTGGGCTTTAATGTTGCGTTATGTTTGTTCGATGAGGAGTTGCCGGAAATGGTTACCGAGAAGGCGAGGGGGCGTTCGACATGCTTTCGTCGGAGGGGAATATGAAAGATCCGATTAACGAAAAGGCAGAGGAGGACGGTGGGTTGCATGGGTTCTCGGCTAAGATTAGAGTGTATGGAGAGCCCCATCCTCAAGAGGATGGGCCGCCACGTCACCGCCACGTAGGAAGGGCTTGAGGGTGATGGACCTAGGGGGTGGAGGATGGGCCGCCACGTCATCGCCATGTCACCGCCATGTATGTATGTATAGGTATATGTGAGAGAAGGAGAGAGGCCGGTCCTCTCCGTCTTGTGGGAGCCGGGGACGACGGAACGGAAGCATGGGGGCGGTGTGGGGGACCGGCGCGGGGCTTCGCCGGGCCTAAGCCGGCCCCCATACCGCTTAGTCTAACGAGGAGAGGGATATTAATGATGAAGAGGGATTAAACGTGGATGAGGACATTCCCCAACTTACTAGGGGACATGATACTTTTCAAAAAAAAACTAGGGGACATGATGGCGGCTGTGGGGACACCGAAAAATTTGCAAAGGTTTTTAAAAAGAAACCTTTCACTTTATTTAAGGATAAACATAAGAAAAAATGTGTTGGTCCAGTTGGCGAGGCTTGGCCAGGAAGAGATGTAGATCAGATTTGGTTGATCTGGACTTTGGTAATTTTACATTGGGCCAAACCCAACCGATGGGGACGGTGGTGATAATAGGGAGATTAACAGTGGGAGATCGCCAACGATTAATTTTTGTGACTCTTCTATTGATCTGAATGAAAGGGTAATGGAAGAGGACCCAGGTGCTAGTAATGCTTGTTGGAGAGAATCGAGTCAAAAGACAGTGGAGGATTTAACGCCGTCGGGTTCAGGACCGAGAATGAAGAGTTACCAGGAGGAGGTTAATGCTACTGTCAGAATCGCTAACTTGATGGGAGTGGAGCTAGGAAATCACAGCAGGATGGTGGAAGAGGCCATCGCTAAAGAAGGTAATAATGGGGTGTTTCCATGAATTTTTTATCTATCAATATGTGTGTTTGGGGGGATCGATTAAAGAGGGGTGGATTAAAGGTTTAAAGGAGAAACATAAGGTAGATTTTATTATGATTCAAGAAACTAAACAGGAAGATTTGTCCAATTTTAATATAGCGAGATTATGGGGTAAAGGTGGTTTTGGGTCGGATTTTGTTGGCTCGGTCGGGCAGTCGGGTGGGCTGCTTAGCATCTGAGATACTAAGGTTTTTGAAGCTGTCAGTACTATCAAAAATAGGAACTACATCCTTATTAATGGTAGACTGAAAGGAAGTAATAAGGAGGTTAATGTAATTAATGTTTATGCTCCTCAAAGGGTTCTCGTGAAGCAGGCTCTATGGACCGAATTAGTTGGAGTTATGGAGGGATTTTTCAGGTCTGGGGTTGTGGCTAGAGATTTTAATGTTGTTAGATGCCCGAGTGAGAGAAAAAACTCCAGATTTAAAAATGCTTGTGCGGTTAATTTCAACTCCTTCATTAGCCAAGCCGGTTTGTTAGAATACGAGATGAAGGGTAGAAGGTTCACCTGTGTGAGGGATTATGGTAAAAAACTGAGTAAGATCGATCGTTTTTTGGTTTGCCCGGAATTTTTTAACTCGTGGCCAGATGTTATTTTAAGGGCTATGCCGGTAGTCTTTTCTGACCACTGTCCGTTGATTTTGCAATTGAATGCTCGGAATTTTGGGGCAAAACTGTTGGGAGTTTTTAATTCGTGGATCGAAAACCCGGCTATGTGGAAGTGGTGGAAGCGACGGCTGCTCAGTTTTCTTACGGTGGCCCTCCGGATTTGAGTTTGGTTAAAAATTCAATTTTATTCGATGCGAGATTAAAGAGTGGAGAGACCAGATGGTGGTGAAAGAATGGGAGGAAGTAAATCGGGTGATGAGCGAAATTGAAGTTCTTGATGGGGTGATGGAAAATAGGAATCTGACAGAGGACGAAGAATGGGCGTTGGCAGAAAATAAAAAATCGATTTTGGATATCGAGAGGAAAAAAGTCTTGATTTGAAACAAACTTCTAGAACGAAGTGGGCGTTGGATGGTGTAACACCCTTATTCTTATTTAACGATTTTCGTATAATTTATGAAAATAAACGGGTAATTAGAATTTCAATACATTGAAAATACGGGTTTCATTAAACTTTATTTACAGAATTAAAACTATACAAAATAACATGTTTGAGTTCGTCATTTAACAAAACAACGATACATAGTGCGGAAGCTTATTTCTTGATCATGTTCGGTTCTTCGTAGTGCTTGATCGTCCTCCGGTGCTAAAATCATACCTGAAACTCATAAAACATGAGTTGGATTAGTCATATGTAACTTGAACGTATTTAAACGAGTCCGGGAAGCGAAACTGATTAAAATAAAATTTTTTCGCCAAAACAGGCTTCCGTCGCGTGTCTCGGAGGATTCATGTTGTTCCTTCGCGTGTCGCGGGGGAAACCAGTTTCCAGCAGGTCTGGAGCTGGGTCCTGCATTTTCAGCTATGCCTGTTTTTACGGAAACGGCCATAACTTCTTCGTTATTGATCCGTTTTACCCGATTCTTTTTCCTACGCGACCGTAATTTAATTCTCCATCTAATGGAGTTGAAATCCAACATCCTACATAATAAAATTTCAGACTTTTAACTCTTCGGCTTATTACCCTTTTTACCAACTTTTGACCCGTTCGTGATTTCATCACCAAACGTGTTTATTTGACCCTTATATCACATACACTTCTTCAAACTAATGTTATCTACCATATTAGATTCTAATCACCGGTTTATTACACAAATTAAACCCGTTTTCGCTTGTATGCTTATTTTGACCCGTTAAGGGTGTTTAAGCACTTTCGAGCCTAAAATCGCTTTCGATTGTTTCTAGCATTTCATCACCACATTTCTTATCCTATAATCTCCCACCACAACTGTGTTTATGGCGGGTTTGATGTGGTGATCTATATAAACCAAATTTTACCTCTCGAATCATTATTTTACGACAAAAACTCAAATAGTACCGTTTGACTAATATAATACCTCTTTCAACTTCTATACTTAATCTAAGTATTTACTTAATCATAAAACTTGTTTCCAAACAACCTTTAAAGGTTGTTTGTTCGAATTAGCTAACAAGGGCGTTTTGGTCCTTTTTAGTCTTTCAATTACGACAAGGCCCTTTGAGAGCATGTTTGACCCATAATACCTCTTTTGAGTTATGATCTTGTTCGAAAGGTCTTTATGCCCTTCGAAATACCACAACACTCTTTTAAAACATTCGTTTTACCCATTTAAGTACCCCATTGTCTATCCAAGACTTCATTTTAATGCTCATTGAACCTTATGTTCTAAATGAATAATTACTCTATTACACATACCTGGCTCGGGTCAATGTATTGACCTGTTTTAATGCCTTGCTATAATATTCGCTAAATAATAGCGATGCAAATATCATTTCTACATTTATTCCTGAAATCATATAACTCGACAATAATCATTAGTCGCCATCATCAAAGGGCGGTATCTTCACTCTTTGACCCGTTTGGTCTAAATGACCAATTATATTAGCGAGATGACATGTATTTTCATCTCGACTATATGACTCGCTCCGATTTACATCGTGCGGTCGTTTTACTTAAAATTCATTTCTTAATACTTTTCGGCCTATTAAGGCTTACTTCATAAGTGTCTTTTAAAAACCAATAGTTATGGACGACGTGTGACCAATTTACCGTTTTACCATTATGGTTTGTTTTGGGTTAACCCTATAAGGTAACCATTTAAAAGTTCATTTTCCATTTGTCATAAAATGATCAAATTACCAATTGAACCCCTTTTAAACCATCAACATGGTTTCTTGCCATGCTCGACTACCTTATTCCGTACGTCTACACGCCGAAACATCATACCTCAACTATGTAATTATCTTATGCGTAACTAATACAATAAGAGAATATTCTAAACATAAGACTAGTGTAAGCCATACTTACCTCACATCCGAATTATGCTTTTCCTCCATTCTTGCTTCGTTTGACCCGCTTCCTTTCCAAGCCTTCACCTAGCTCGTTAGGCGTCAACTATTATCAACATTTACATGGTGGTTAGATTAGTCATTATCAATTATGACTACTCCATCTAACGGGTCTTATGTCGACTTTATCACTCGATTAAATCATTGGTTAGTTTGACTTCCTAAAAGTCAATTGATCTATCGACATATCCAAATGCACACTTCACATGGAATTTCAACATTTTAGCTTCGTTTAGGCATTTTAACAAACACCTAGTGGGCATACTTTTACACATTTACAAACTAGTTCATAACTAGTTATTTTTACCAAGATTAACATCAAATTTACCACTATCACTTATGATCAAATACTAAAAATTGAAATTTGTTTAAGTATTTCCCGATTACTTAACATGCATGATGATTCTAATCATAATCATATCATCAATTCCACCTTATGACTAATACCCACTTAACCTAAGTGTGTTAATTCATCAAATCCTTCAAATCATAGCATGTTATGTATGATTTTCACTTAGGGTTTCGTTCCTAAGCAAGTATACATCACTAATCTAGCCATAGCTTCTCTAATCCATGCCTAATTCACGATTAGGATGATTATCCAATTTTTACAACTTCAAGAATGTTAGAAATTCGACATACCTTTCGATCCCCTTGACTTGGTGACCGTTTCTATGTGTTCAAATCCGAATTTGACCCTTGTTTGATCCTCCAATTTGAGGGTTTTGTTGAATTTTATGGTTGAGCTCCATGGGAGCTTGCTCCTGCTCGATCTCAAACACACACTGTGTGTGTTTGTGTGTTTTGTTTCCTTTTAAATAACCTTTCTAGTTATCCCACTTTAACCCCTCGTGTTTGGTTCGTTATTAAGTAGGCTACAACCTACAAATTTTAATAACAATACTCCTACTTATTAACTAGGTTAAACATTCCTAGTTAACTTAGTGGGTTCGGGGAATTTATAACTAAGCTTATTTTAAGTCCCGTTAAGTCGGGCCTTCTATAAACTTTATTTCCTCAAAAGCCTTTATACTACTTTTATTTAATATTAGGTTTATTTATTTAAGTCCTAATATTTACCGGGTTAATTTTTTTTACCACTAACGGTATCTTACCCGTCTTTACTATTAACGTGGTGTGATTACCAAACCCGTTTTTGGGATGTTACAAGTTTACCCCCCTTAAAGAGGTTTCGTCCTCGAAACCTTTTCTTACATAATTTATTGAGTTTAAACTCAATGTATTCTATCCGAGAAATCTTTTAAACATTATTTAATCTTTTAACCATTCGTTAGTATTACCATAAAAGTATGGTAACATCTTTTTGGTTACTAATTGTCTACATATCTCATACGACATAGTGCAACTTGAAATAACGTAATCTCGTTATTTCTGCTAGTTTAGTTAACTTAGCGATATCCATCGCTTTCATATACTATCGAATTTCTTATGAATCCGTTACTTTGACCCGTTTAAAGGTCTTTAGTGAAATCTTTCACTTTTAGCAACAATTTCTTTTGTTTTCAAATTCATTTATTCGGTTCAGTTATACCGAATTCACCGCTTACAAGCAACCAACTTACTTAAATGACCTTAACCGGTCTCACTAACTAGACTTATTAGTCTAGTTGCTTTTTTACCGCTCGCTTGGTGATAATGTGATTCCACTTCACATTGCATTTCTTGACCGTGATCGTGTCACGTCATGTTTAATTTATATCAACCTTTCATTTTCGAAAATACCACTTTTTCGAATATATCGTCTTGCACCTATCGATGTTAAGACCCATACTCTTTGATATTTGTTATTTCCAAATTCGTCTTATAGTATTCATATTTGTTAAAACGTTGTTTCTTACTAAAACTGAATTTTAGTTTAACGTTTTTTTTAACTATGTCAATTACTCATATTAAGGAAATTGACAACCCATAATTTATTCTTTTCCGTTCTCATTTTATGCGGGGAATCATAACTAGTTCCCTTGCTTTACACTATTGACCCGTAGGTTCTTTCACTTAGCCTCATAGGCTATTTCTTTAAATTTTTCACCTTTTTAAGGTGAGACATTAACAACTCGTTTCCTTCTCTTTATGACCCGAGGGTCTTTTTGGTCCCGTAGACCTTAACACTGTGTTTAATCCCGTAGGTTATGATGATCCTGTAGATCATCTTTTATTCTTGTCTATATTCAAATGTATATATACATATATAGCTTCAAGGCATCTCTTATTATGTTTGGAATCGTTTATTTTCGCTCTTGAACTTCAATTGACCTTGACCGTAGTCTAAGGCTTCATTTGTTTACTTTCGGACTAATCCTCCGACTTTATGACTTCTGACGTTATTTACGCGTCAGTTTGTTCTACGCTTACCGTTTCACGATTCATACTTATACTTCTATACAACCCATTACCCGGGTTCTTTTATCTTTACGTTCTTAACGCCCATAACCCTTTACATAGGTTAGTTAACATCTCACACTTTTACTTATTCAGTCCGCGCCTACTTACATTAGCAAGTGTCATCATTTATTTAATTCGTTTGACTTGTTCGTGTGAAATTTCATCACTGGTGAACGTCAAATTTCATTCTTTGTTCGACCCGTTCGACTTTTAACAGGTCGAACGTATTTAATTTTTTTTTTATCAAAATTTATGTTTGCGAAAATTCTTGTCATCTTTTAGTCATGACTCATATTCCGAGTCTTTTGACTTTCTATTTCGCGTTCCTGTTTCTCAGTCTACGCATGCGTTTAAATCCTTACCCACCAACCGGGTGTTTTACCGAAGTCCTTATTATTGCAACCCTTACGGTATGCATTATGACTTCGTTTCGCTTTTATATTCCTACTTTGTTCTCAAATTTGGTGTTTTACAAAATCGGCCCGTTAAGAGTCATATTTGCATTCTCCGGGTTCGAGTGTAAGCACACCCCTCCCAATTGCATACCTTAATCCTTTTACATTAATCTTTGTCCCTTCACTCGGGCTCATCATCCTAATGTAATACGCTTCTGTCACCCGGCTGTGCGTTTACATTATTATCAAATATTTTGCTCATTTGATTCATTTGGGTACTTTTAAGTTAGTCCCATTCACCCCGCCCTTACTACATCGGATGTAAACGTGTCGGCCATAAGAAGTTCATGGTATCATATGCCACTACTTACTTGGCCAGAGTAAGCGATTAGCACATGACACACATGACCTTTTTATAGTTTTCACATCACGCCCTATGTAAGTAACGCCTCTATTTGTTTCTCTTGGAAACAATATCCCGAATACATTTTCTATTCGGGTTTTTCCAAGTTTTTAATCTACATATGCAACTTTCAATTTCTACTTATTTGTTGCATATTACTATTTGTGCGGTTATTTAAAATGTGCACCTGGTAATGTTTGCCCCGACGGGCGTTCCTTGCCATTAACCTTGTTCACGGTCGTTACGCGATTTAATCCTCGGTGAGCTTGCTCCTCTTGTCATACTTCGGACCGTTCCATCATCATATCCACAATTCGTTTGACTCTCGTCGTCTTCAAACGCGAGTGTCCTTCAATTAAAACATTCACAAAAGTTAGTAACGTCAACTTCAATAATCGCCCGTATTATAATACAAGGCTTTTTCTACTATACGCGTCAACGCGCGTATTTTCGTCAACTATATCAATCATTTTAATTGGGGTAACGTGTATCACACGATAGCCCTATGTGTTGTTTACAACACCTTAGCATGCTAAACTATTAACATACATGTACTTACCGGATTTGCGATCAAGCCTCGAACCGAACACATTTGTCAACAACCTTGAGCTCTGATTACCAACTTGTAACACCCTTATTATTATTTAACGATTTTCGTATAATTTATGAAAATAAACGGGTAATTAGAATTTCAATACATTGAAAATACGGGTTTCATTAAACTTTAACAGAATTAAAACTATACAAAATAACATGTTTGAGTTCGTCATTTAACAAAACAACGACACATAGTGCGAAAGCTTATTTCTTGATCGTGTTCGGTTCTTCGATGTGCTTGATCGTCCTCCGGTGGTAAAATCATACCTGAAACTCATAAAACATGAGTTGGATTAGTCATATGTAACTTAGAACGTATTTAAACGAGTCCGGGAAGCGAAACTGATTAAAATAAAAATTTTTCGCCAAAACAGGGTTCCGTCGCGTGTCGCGGCGGATTCATGTTGTTCCTTCGCGTGTCGCGGGGGAAACCAGTTTCCAGCAGGTCTGGAGCTGGGTCCTGCATTTTCAGCTATGCCTGTTTTTACGGAAACGACCATAACTTATTCGTTATTGATCCGTTTTACCCGATTCTTTTTCCTACGCGACCGTAATTTAATTCTCCATCTAATGGAGTTGAAATCCAACATCCTACACAATAAAATTTTAGACTTTTAACTCTTCGGCTTATTACCCTTTTTACCAACTTTTGACCCGTTCGTGATTTCATCACCAAACGTGTTTATTTGACCCTTATATCACATACACTTCTTCAAACTAATGTTATCTACCATATTAGATTCTAATCACCGGTTTATTACACAAATTAAACCCGTTTTCGCTTGTATGCTTATTTTGACCCGTTAAGGGTATTTAAGCACTTTCGAGCCTAAAATCGCTTTTGATTGTTTCTAGCATTTCATCACCACATTTCTTATCCTATAATCTCCCACCACAACTGTGTTTATGGCAGGTTTGATGTGGTGATCTATATAAACCAAATTTTACCTCTCGAAACATTATTTTACGCCAAAAACTCAAATAGTACCGTTTGACTAATATAATACCTCTTTCAACTTCTATACTTAATCTAAGTATTTACTTAATCATAAAAATTGTTTCCAAACAACCTTTAAAGGTTGTTTGTTCGAATTAGCTAACAAGGGCGTTTTGGTCCTTTTTAGTCTTTCAATTACGACAAGGCCCTTTGAGAGCATGTTTGACCCATAATACCTCTTTTGAGTTATGATCTTGTTCGAAAGGTCTTTATGCCCTTCGAAACACCACAACACTCTTTTAAAACATTCGTTTTACCCATTTAAGTATCCCATTTTCTATCCAAGACTTCATTTTAATGCTCATTGAACCTTATGTTCTAAATGAATAATTACTCTATTACACATACCTGGCTCGGGTCAATGTATTGACCTGTTTTAATGCCTTGCTATAATATTCGCTAAATAATAGCGATGCAAATATCATTTCTACATTTATTTCTGAAATCATATAACTCGACAATAATCATTAGTCGCCATCATCAAAGGGCGGTATCTTCACTCTTTGACCCGTTTGGTCTAAATGACCAATTATATTAGCGAGATGACATGTATTTTCATCTCGAGTATATGACTCGCTCCGATTTACATCGTGCGGTCGTTTTACTTAAAATTCATTTCTTAATACTTTTCGGCCTATTAAGGCTTACTTCATAAGTGTCTTTTAAAAACCAATAGTTATGGTCGACGTGTGACCAATTTACCGTTTTACCATTATGGTTTGTTTTGGGTTAACCCTATATGGTAACCATTTAAAAGTTCATTTTCCATTTGCCATAAAATGATCAAATTACCAATTTAACCCCTTTTAAACCATCAACATGGTTTCTTGTCATGCTCGACTATCTTGTTCCGTATGTCTACACACCGAAACATCATACCTCAACTATGTAATTATCTTATGTGTAACTAATACGATAAGAGAATATTCTAAACATAAGACTAGTGTAAGCCATACTTACCTCACATCCGAATTATGCTTTTCCTCCATTCTTGCTTCGTTTGACCCGCTTCCTTTCCAAGCCTTCACCTAGCTCGTTAGGCGTCAACTATTATCAACATTTACATGGTGGTTAGATTAGTCATTATCAATTATGACTACTCCATCTAACGGGTCTTATGTCGACTTTATCACTCGATTAAATCATTGGTTAGTTTGACTTCCTAAAAGTCAATTGATCTATCGACATATCCAAATGCACACTTCACATGGAATTTCAACATTTTAGCTTCGTTTAGGCATTTTAACAAACACCTAGTGGGCATACTTTTACACATTTACAAACTAGTTCATAACTAGTTATTTTTACCAAGATTAACATCAAATTTACCACTATCACTTATGATCAAATACTAAAAATTGAAATTTGTTTAAGTATTTCCCGATTACTTAACATGCATGATGATTCTAATCATAATCATATCATCAATTCCACCTTATGACTAATACCCACTTAACCAAAGTGTGTTAATTCGTCAAATCCTTCAAATCATAGCATGTTATGTATGATTTTCACTTAGGGTTTCGTTCCTAAGCAAGTATACATCACTAATCTAGCCATAGCTTCCCTAATCCATGCCTAATTCACGATTAGGATGATTATCCAATTTTTACAACTTCAAGAATGTTAGAAATTCGACATACCTTACAATCCCCTTGACTTGGTGACCGTTTCTATGTGTTCAAATCCGAATTTGACCCTTGTTTGATCCTCCAATTTGAGGGTTTTGTTGAATTTTAGGGTTGAGCTCCATGGGAGCTTGCTCCTGCTCGATCTCAAACACACACTGTGTGTGTGTGTTTGTGTGTTTTGTTTCGTTTTAAATAACCTTTCTATTATCCCACTTTAACCCCTCGTGTTTGGTTCGTTATTAAGTAGGCTACAACCTACAAATTTTAATAACAATACTCCTACTTATTAACTAGGTTAAACATTCCTAGTTAACTTAGTGGGTTCGGGGAATTTATAACTAAGCTTATTTTAAGTCCCGTTAGGTCGGGCCTTCTATAAACTTTATTTCCTCAAAAGCCTTTATACTACTTTTATTTAATATTAGGTTTATTTATTTAAGTCCTAATATTTATCGGGTTAATTTTTTTTACCACTAACGGTATCTTACCCGTCTTTACTATTAACGTGGTTTGATTACCAAACCTGTTTTTGGGATGTTACAGATGGGGACGAAAACTCCAGATTTTTTCATATGCACATTAAATTTAGAAAAGCCAAAAATCAGATTCAGGGAATGCTTATTGACGGTAATTGGGTTTCTAAGCCGTCGCTTATAAATAGAGATGTTTTGTCTTTTTTCGGAAATGTTTTTCTGAAGAGTATCCGATTAGGCCTCTGGTGGCGGGAGATGGTTTTTGTCGGTTAAAAGAGGAAGACAAAGTTTGGCTTGTGGAACCCTTTTCTTTAGTTGAAATTAAGGAAGCCTTGAAGGAGTGTGGGGATGACAAGGCCCCCGGTCCGGACGGTTTTAACATCAAGTTTATGAAAACGTTTTGGCATTTGTTTGAAAATGATTTTGAGGAGGTCATGGATTGTTTCCACGAGAATGGTGGTTTTTAACGTTGGAAGTAGCTAGTCGTTTATAACTTTGATGCCTAAGATCAAGAATCCTGTTGAGCTAAATAACTATAGGCCGATTAGCTTGATTGGGGTGATTAGCAAGTTGGTTTCGAAGGTCCTCGCGAATCGGTTGAAAAGAGTCATTGGAGCGGTGGTGTCCGAGTCTCAATCGGCTTTCTTGAAAGGTAATTACATTCTTGATGGCCCTTTAATGGTTAACGAGTTATACAATTGGTGCAAAAAGAGGAAAAAGAAGGCGTTTTTTCTTAAAATTGATTTTGAGAAAGCATATGATAATGTTAATTGAAATTTTTTAATTATGATTATGGGCCATATGGGATTTCCGAAAAAATGGTGTTCGTGGATTAGAGGTATTATTCATTCGGCGAGATCGTCCGTGTTGGTGAACGGTTCACCAACTTTCGAATTCCAGTGTTCGAAAGGTATAAGACAGGGTGATCCCATCTCTCCCTTCTTGTTCATTTTAGTTGAAGGCCCTTTCGGTGATGATTGATAAAGCAAAAAATTCAGGGGCGATTTCAGGGATTCAAACGCCTAGAGACGGCCCGATGGTATCTCATCTTTTTTATGCGGATGACGCTATTATATTAGGAGAGTGGTCAAATGATAACGTTGAAAATGTGGTTCGTGTGTTACGGATTTTCCATCTGTGCTCGGGGTTAAAGATTAATTTTGATAAGTCTAGCTTGTACGGTATTGAAGTGAGTAACTCGGAATTGGCGGTGATGGCAGGGAATATTTGGTGTCAAATTGATAAATTTCCTTTCAAATACCTCGGGTTGTGGGTTGTCGAGAACATGAATAAGGTTGCAAATTGGAGGCCGATTTACGATATGTTTGATGCTAGATTGTCTATGTGGAATGTGAATACATTGTCGATTGGGGGTAGAATTACGCTTATTAAATCTATTTTGGAAAGTCTTCCGAACTACTATTTTTCTCTCTATAAGGCTCCTGTTCAAGTTCTGAATGATTTAGAAGCAAAGATTAGAAAATTTCTCTGGGGTGGTATAGAAGGTAGAGGCAAGGTTCACTGGGTGGCTTGGAACCGGGTTGCGAGTTCAAAATATCGTGGTGAGTTGGGTTTAAGTAAGCTTAAGAACATTAATGTGGCTCTCCTATCCAAATGGGGAGGCGGTTTAAGACCAATAAGAATAATTTGTGGGTTAAAGTGATCGAAGCTATTCATTTTTCAAGGTCGAACTGGGATATGTACCCGGCTTTGAAGTCGCTTGGAGGGTTGTTGAACAGCATTTCTAGCTTACTTGAGAGAACAAAGATCGATGAGGTTCCGCTTAGGAATTTTTTCAAAGGTAAAGTCGGGAACGGCGAGGAAGTGGCTTTTTGGTTGGATCCGTGGTGTGATAATGAACCGTTAAGAAGTAAGTTTCCTCTTTTATTCGGTTTGGAGGAGAATAAAAGATGTAAAGTGTGTGATAGGGTGGTGACAGGTAACGTCGGGTCGAGATTCTCCTGGAGTTGGCGAAGACCGGTGGCCTCGGAGATGGAAGTTAATGAGCTGGTCAGCTTGTTCGGCTTGCTTATTGGCTGTGATTTAAATAGGGACAGGGACTCTTGGGTGTGGAATGGGGCGGCGAACAAGGAATTTAGTGTGAGTGGAGTTAAAAAGCTTATCGATAAAGGGGCTGATCAAGAGTTTTTATATGTGCCGGAGTGGTGTAAGTGGCTTCCGATTAAATGTAATGTTTTTGTTTGGAGGCTTGCTTTAAACAAATTGGCTACTATGGATGCGTTAACTAAACGCAATATCCCGGTGAATGATTCAAGGTGTATATTATGCGGTGATGAAGAGGAAACAGCGGAGCATGTATTTACATCTTGTTATGTAGCGGCGGTGTTGTGGCAGCAAGTTTGTCTATGGTGTTCGGTTCCTAATTTTCTTGCGTTTTCAGTGAAAGACCTTTTAGAAGCGCATGAATTTTGTGGTTTAAGCGGGGAAAAAAGAGGTGGTTAAAGGTGTCATAAGAGTTGCGTGCTAGAGCCTGTGGAGAGCTAGGAATAAAGCGAAGCTTAATAACAAGCCTGTTAATATCGGTGGTATTCTATGTGAGATAAAGTCCATACGTTTTTCATGGTTAAATAGCAAAGCGAGAAGGTTGAGGGTTTCTTGGGTCGATTGGTGTAAATTTGTAATTATGTAGTAGTGTTTGTGTTTGGTGCCGCCTCGGTTTGAGGTTCGGGTGTTGGTTAATGAAATTTACGTTTCAAAAAAAATCTCAAAAACCTTAATATGTGACCCTACCCGAAAATGTGGACGTTGGTAATTAAGAAAATAAAATTTAGAAAAAAGAGACAACATAGAAAAAATGGACATTGGTAATTAAGAGAATAAAATTTAGAAAAAGAGACAACATAGAAAAAAAAAAGACGAGGTTATTTATTGCACAAATAACGAATTCAATTTTCCAAATTAAAGAAAGTATACAAATTAAAAGATTCTGGAGCAAAAGCACGGTTCCAAGAGCTGGTGACCAGTATTGGTTGTTCAATTTTTTTGCAACGGCACCTGTGGCTCATGCCATCACAAATTTGTTGGTTCCTTGAAATCGGTAACAGGTGGTTTCTCGAGTTCTAGATCTACCCCTGATTTCTCAGCTGCACGACTTCGAGCCAACACATATAATAAATAATAGACGAGACCAAGAAGCACGCTCACGAAGCCTATAATACCGGCTGCACGGAATACCCCGGGCCTCAGAGTGTAACAATTGTACGCACCATGGACATCTATCTCCCCACCTTTTTCACTACTTACTTTTGCGCCCACAATAAATAGGATAACATCCTGTATTAAACATATAACTATTAGCTGACTTTATTATTATTAGTCATTCATTTATCTAGCTTGAATATCAGAATAATTACATACCATGATATAACAATACAGACTCGGGCAAATGTGGATATGTTAGGGGTACGACAACACATACAACAACCACCAGTTGTTGCTGTGATGATGGTGCGCGCTATTACAAGAGCCACGATTGCTGCTATGGCTATACCGATGACTGGGCTACTCGAGTAGTCGTTGCATTCTGAGCTATAGTAAACCATTGTGGGTAGAGAATTCTGTCATGTATATGTAGAGAACAGCATGCATGTTTATTAGTATTTGTGAAAAAATAATGAATACAAAACAACTACGATTCTACGAAAGCCCGGTTGTATTTGTTTCCATGTTTTGTTGATAGTTTACCTTAGGATTCTTGGCTTCAGCAGCGAAACCAGCAACGGCAACTGCGATCCCGAGTGTGGTCACGAGAAGGCTGACCAAAATAGTTTTAATCTCCATCTGTTACTTCGTTTAAAGATGGGTTTATTATTGTTAGATAAAAATGGTAATCTGGTTTTATAGTTGAGGGTCTCGGCCTCGGTGGTCACGATCTCCAAATGGAATCAACATTGAGGGGTTTACAACCATGGAAAAGCTATGTATTAGTCATTTTGGTTTTGTGGATTCAATAAACAACGTATATGTTTTTGAAGAGGATTGTTTGGTAATAGGATCCATGATCCTCTCAGTTCTATTCATCTCAATATGTACTCACAATACATGTATCTATTTAGGGGAGACTTACAACTGAATAGGAGTCTTATAAGGGGGGTAGGGGCGCCCATCATTCATCACTCACTCATCACTCACAACTTGCAATCAAGTTCTGCCATGTCATCAAGCATTATTCCATCACTAGTGATGGATTTTAGTAGAAATGTTCCTCACTTGTGATTGAATTCCATCACTCGCGACCTCTTTTTTTTGTTTTAAATTATAAATTAACAAAAAAACATTAAAATTATAAATTATAAATTTCATTTAAATTAAAAACAATATTTCTAGAAATAAGAAGGAAAAAACCATAATTTGAAAATACATATACAATTTAATTTAATGAATAAATTACGTTTTTGCCCATGTGTTTATATCACTTTTACTATATTAGCCCAAAATAAGAACTTTTAACATATGTGCCCTCATGGTCTCTATAACTAACTATTTTGGCCCCTAAGTCTAACCAAACCCCAAACTCTGGTTAATTAATTATCACATGACAGACATATGATGTCTAAAATGGTAATTTCCCCTCCCAAGATTATGTCAGACCCTAGTACTTTTTAGAACTTTGAAAAAAGAAAAAAAGAAAAAGAGTAAATTACAAGTTTTGTCCTTTATGTTTGTCCCAAATTGCAGGCACTGTCCTTTGTCTTTAAAATTGATGAGTTTTGTCCTTAATGTTTGCAAATCTTGCACGTTATGTCCTTTAGACCAAACCCAGTTAGATTTTCTTGTTAAATCTGGTCATGTCTCTTGCACATGAGGGTAATGTTGTCATTTCATCTCTTCAGGGACTATTATGTAAAACAATTTGTTTTTAGGGACTAGTTTGCAATAAGATGAAAAATAAAAGAAATATACTCCCTCTCTCTCTCAAAACTGCGAGTCACTCTCTCTCATAATAATATCATCTGTTCATCTTCAACCTGAAGAAATTGCAGTCAGATTCACTTACAGATTGTCTATATTAAGGCATCGATAACAACAACCAACACAGACGTTCGATTCGGTTTATTCTCACTTTTTTCCATAATCAAACCTTCATTCAACCATATCCATCCGTCCTTGCCTCAAGATCTTCACACATTTGTGGTGGTGGGTTAGGTGCGGTGGTGGCAGGTGATTTGGTTTCGACGGCGGCGCTCGTGATGGTGATGGGTGAAGGTGAAAGGGTGGATGTGGTGGTGGGTTAGTTCGACGGCGGACATCGATTAAGGTTGGAACAAGTTTATAAGTCAAGATCTATTCATTTTCTGAACAAAATATATCTTTAAGTGGACTACAGAAGTTTTCGTTTGGTCAATTTTTGAAAGTTATTTTGATCCTAGGTGGTTTGCAGGTTCTTGGGGTTAGGGTTCCAGTGGGGGTGGTGGGTTTAATGGTGTTGGTTGCTGATTTTGGTTGTTGCAGGTTGGGGTTGGGATTAGGGTTCCGGTGGGGTGTGTTGATGGAGGAGGTGGTGTGTTGATGGAGGAGGTGGGTGAAGGAAAGAGACAAAGAATCGATGGTGGCGGTGGGTTAATCGATGGTGGTGGTGGGTCTGCAGAGAACGGGAGAGAAGAGAGAGAGTGGGAATTTAGGGAGAGAGAAGGCAGAGGATTGGAGGGGGTTTTGTGGAAGGTGGTGATGATGTCGGTGAAGGGTGGAGGGTGGTGGTGATGGTGGCCCTGGTGACGGTGGCGATGGAGGGTGGTGGAGATGACGGTGACGGTGGAGGGTGGTGGAGATGGCGGTGACGGGTTGTGGAAATTGTTAAAGATATAATAATAATAATAATAATAATAATAATAATAATAATAATAATAATATTTTTTAAATCATTTTGTTTTATTTTTTAATAATACTAAGTAAACAGGGTAAAAAGACTAAAATACCCCTGGGTGATCAGATTTAACCAAAAAATCTAACTGGGTTTGGCCTAAAGGACATAACTTGCAAGATTTGCAAACATTAAGGACAAAACTCATCAATTTTAAAGACAAAGGACAGTGCCTGCAATTTGGGACAAACATAAAGGACAAAACTTGTAATTTACTCAAAGAAAAAAAAACACATTCATACACTTTGATTTTAGAGTCAACCATCTTAATTGTGCAAATTAGGTTGTACACTTATCTGTCAGCCTGCTCGATCTACTCATATTTGGTTAACCGATCACGTGGTTCAGCTTTTCCTTCCTCAATCATTTGAAATAACGATGACCAAATTCACGATCAACAACCCATGAGTTGAATCTTTGTTAATGGGCAGCAACTTTCTTTACAATCATCAGCAATGAAAGGCGGGTTTTCTGCCCCTGGTGATTACATCTACTTCAAGTCTCAGGTTCCTCTACACAAGATCCCTGTGAGTTCTTCTCATTATCAACTCTTTTGATATCATCAATTTGCTATATAACCGGTTCAGTTGGATACTGATTGATAAACCCTCTGTGGAGCTTTTATTGAGCATCAGGTATTCGGCGTTTCGTCTCACTGAAACTGTTTTTTGCTGAAATTCACTAAAGAACACATACCATAAACTTCGTAGGGGTCAAATTGCTCTTTTTTCTCACGCACCCACCACAGGGTTAGCACCATTGTTGTACTTCTTGATCGTCGTCTTTGATCTCCTGGTTTGCTGAATGGAATTCCAATGGCATATTTGGGGGTTTTCTTGGAGAAGATGATGGGAATTTAGGGGTTTATGTGGTGTAAATGAGTATTAATTTGTTTTTAATATGTGTCAGTAAAATGGAGGGGAAATTACCATTTTAGACATCATGTGCCTGCCATGTGAGAATTAATTAACCAGAGTTTGGGATTTGGTTAGACTTAGGGGCCAAAATAGTTAGTTATAGAGACCATGGGGGCACATATGTTAAAAATTCTTATTTTGTGCTAATATAGTAAAAGTTACATAACCACAGGGGCCAAAAACGTAATTTACTCTAATTTAATTCATGAAAGAAATTCAATAATAAAATCACTTAAAAAGTAAAACACTATACACTTGCTTTGATGGCATTGACCAGCAAATGAAAGGGAATATATTAATAAAAATTATATAAAGAATGTGACAACTTCATCTTCTTCTTTGAATCGACTTCATCTTCTTCTTTTAAAACACGGTGACCATTCAAAAATTCATCTTTTTATTTTAAAACACAGTGACCAGTGATGTGTGCAAAATGCAACATATAAATTACGTATAAAACTAACCATTTTTTAGTACTAATGTTAGAAAAATGTATGCTTTTGTCTTCCTTTTGTATTTTCAGGACCAAATGAGCTTAAATGAACAAAAGGAACAAATATGCAGCAAAAACTAGCATAAATACAAAGAAAAGGAATAAACGTGGCATGCCCGACCCCTCGACAGCATCTTCCCAAGCAAAAACAAGAAACAGAAGGCTGACCACGACCCCGTGCCCACTAAGCACAGGGGCGTGGTCAGATGTCTGCAGAAAAGACAAAGCTGTAGAAGCTTCTATTGCTCACCACCGGGCGTGCCCACTGAGCACGGGGCGTGGTCAACTCTAAGATTCGCATAATCTAGCAAATCTTGGTAGTACAGATATGCTTCTGCACACGGGGTCGTGCCCAACGAACATAGGGCCGTGTGGAGCCTAATGCGGACACGGGGGCATGTCTAGCGGACACGGGGCTGTGGCCGGGCTTCTGTTCAGGCTATAAATAGAGGTACTTGGTTCACTTCAAAGGCATCCCTTGGCAAACCACCTCTCTCCCACTTTGCCACCACTCCACCACCACTACAACACCCACATCCACCACCATCATCCACCTTAGAGTGTGTAGTAGTCTCGGGATCCAAGATTGATCGTAAGAGTTCTTGTCAATCAAAGTACATGTTTGGCTAAGTCTCTTACATCACTTGGTGAAGACAAGTCTTTAATGTAATACTTTTGATTTTTAGTCTTTTCGCACTTCTTGTTTGGTTTTGTATTAATGACTTTAATAACTAGTTTCTTATGTTGAATGTGAAACTTCTTTATCATTTTTCTGTGGTGTCTTGGCATTACTTTACTGTCTATATAAAGTAAAATATTTTCACCATTCATATCTCAACGGTCTATATAGAGATATGTTGGCTACCTGGTTGGGGGTCAAAGGAATGGTTTGGAAAGGTTTTTGCCTTGTTCAGTGTATAGATCCTGCAAGGACCTGGGTCAAGCTTACTAGGACCTCCTTCAATATCCACTGGTATTAGATGGCGGGGGTACGAATGGCTTGATCCCCTCATATGTAAACTACTATTAATACATTAAACTGGCTAATTGGGATTGTATCCCTGCTGACTCAAACCACTTAGCCGAGGGTAACGTCGCCTTCAAAAGAGGGGCCTACCACTTTTCGCATTAATAACTTAACTAATTATCTTCCAGTATTTCGACCCTTTGGGATTGTATCCTTGCTGACTCAAACCACTGGGTTGAGGGTAACGTCACCTTCAAAAGAGGGGCCTACTACGATAACTAAGATAATCTCTTAAAAAGTGCAAAAGTGCGGAGATCATCAAAGGTTACATTAAAGGCGATTCGGATCCAAGTGATTCATCTTGTCTATCTGTTTTATTTTTATTTTTCAGCATTTTAGTTTTTATTTTTCATGTTTAAAACATTTTCTAAAAATTTTGATTTGATTAGACGTTGAGGATAAATCGGTATTAAAAGCTCTTGTGTCCTTGGACGACCTCGGTATCTTACCAACGCTATACTACACTCACGATGGGTGCACTTGCCCATGTGTGTGTTTAGTGTTAGTCTGAATATCGTTTTTATAAATTTAAAACTTGAATAATGTGTAAAATGGGCTTAAAATATTAATAAAAACATATTACACCCGACACACACCAACCAGCTCCAAGTTCAAATTTTCAACACGTGAAATATACAACGCGTTTAAAAGTTCATGCGTTAAACTTAGGAGTGGCGACGGTGTGCGTGATGCTTCCCCCCCCCCCCCCTCATGTCCCCCCTAAGGGTCAAAGTTAACTTCCTAATATACGTTCTATTACACCCCGTAGTCAAAGCGAGAGGTCTGGAATAGAAGTCATCAAAGAGAACTCGCGGTAGCCCTTTCGTAAAGATGTCAGCTGTCACACCCCAACCGGCGGAAACATCGGGGCGTGGCACTGAGCGAAACAGATTGTCTAGAAGTTTCCATAACAACTATTATTAACAATTATTTAAAGCATCACGTCCCATACCATGACATAAAAAGTAACATAATTATTATAGACAAAATCTAGTCAAATTGTTCTGTTCCGACAACTCAGATTTCAAATATAGACAATTCGTTTATTTGTTTCTAGACCTTTCCTAGCCTCGATTTCACAGCAAGCCAAGCATCTAAACATCTTAAACACCTGCCACATACGTTAAAGTAAAAGTCAATACACATAGTGTAAAGGTGAGCATACAAGTTTAATAGATATAATAGAGTTCGAAATCGTTTACGCATAACCAGCACGTACACAGTGTGAAATGAAGCACGTTAGTTATCGACATGAACCTATCGATACCAATGACTGCGGTTTGACTGCCCAAGGCAGTTCGTAATACACACTCACCATTGTGAGCCATGTAACAAATTGTCCTTAACAACCCCTGAGTGAATAGGTGTTGAGTCCAAACTATAGTACTATCGTTGCTAAGGCGGGTAGACAGCATTCCATGTGTAAATATAATAAACAAGCATTCATTAAGTCACGTATAACATGCGGTACGGTTAGCGTTAAAGTATTGCGTAGTGTGTTCGATGTGATTTAGTATAAGTAACGTATGTAACACCCAAAAGTGCGTAAAGCAAAAAGGGTTCGAGTATACTCACAGCGATGATGGATTGAAGGGAGCGCTAGAGAGTAAGGTTAGCCTAATCAGAATGATAGCATAAACGATAAGCGGCGTGTAAATGAAGCAACGTGTTAGTGGATCGGAATGCAATCCGATCGGGTGGCAATCCGATCGGGTGGCCGGTCGATCGGATGACAATCCGTTCGGGTGGTCGCCCGATCGGGTGGCCACTCGATTGGATTGTCATCTCCTTTGGGATGGATGTGTTTGTGTATAATGGCTTGTCTTTTGAAGTTTTTTTGTTGTAGCATTTTGAAAACAGAGAAGTATCTCTACCTTTCAGGACGGTCGATCTAACGGTCGTTCGATCGGACAGCAACCCGAATGGCGAGGCTTCTCAGGTTGAGAACAAGTTCACAGCAGGACAGTGACTTGATCGGATGGCTATCTGATCGGGTGGCAATCCGTTCGGATTGAACATATTGAGAAATTGTTTAAGTGTTTGAAGTCACACATCACATGGTCGGGTGGTAATCCGATCGGGTGGCAATCTGATCGGACAGCAATCCGTTCAATGTTCAAAACCTCAAATGTTGAAATAAAAGTTAAGTGTGGGACCCAAGGTGCAATCCGATCGGGTGGCAGTCCGGTCGGGTGGCAATCCGATCTGACGGCAATCCGATCGGACGGCGATCCGTCCCAGATGACCTGCTCGTCTTCTTCCTTGGTTGTTTTGATAGTTTAAAGTTTTCTCGAGACTGTTTGATAACGTGCTAAACAACAGAAACCTCGTCAAAACTTAGTGACCCGATCGGACAGGAACCACCCTAGTCCGACCAGCTAACTGTTCGAGACAGTGTTTCATGTTTAACCCAAAATCAGTGACCTCGTGGATAGAATCCAGATCTTGACCAACACATCCACAAGAAAAAGTAGAATATTAGAACAAGCCCCGATTCTATCGGTTTTGAGTGCATTGAGTGTAAAAGAGTTGAAAGGAAGTTGGAAAACCAGCTTTCAATCCTTTTCATCATGAATATGTTCAGATCTATGAAAGATCTTTGTTTATTTATGTGGAAATCGTTCAGATCTAAGTTATTTTTTAAGGATTGAAGCCAAAACATGAAGTTCTTATGAACACCATGATGACATCATCCTAGAACACCTCAAATCCAGTGATTTCATGGTTAAAAGTTAAGATTCGAAAGATAGAAAGGTGTAGGAGTGCGTGTAGATCAAGAAAGTACAAGATTTAGGTGGAAAACTTACAAGATTCGCGAGAAATCTGAAGAAATTGTGGCTGGAGCGAGTGAAGAGGGAGAGAGCTGTCAACATCAAGTGATGTTGACATATGAGGGTATTTATAGGGTTTCCATAAAAGGAAAGGGGGAAAGAGGCTGGTCGATCGAGTGGAAGCCCGTTCGGGTGGCAACTCGATCGAGTGGAACCTCGATCGGGTGGCAGCTCGATCGAGTGGCACTTCGATCGGGTGGCAGCCCGATCGGGTGGCAACTCGGTCGGCTGGCAACTCGATTCGAGTGCTCGGCGCGATGAGTTTTGCAGTTTCGATTCGAGTTTTGCAGTTTCGATTCGAGTGTTAAGCGTTGCGATAAAGTTTCCTATCCAAATTACTTTTAATCCCAACTACTATATCAACAAACAATCATCCTAATTTAACATTCGTTTAGCGTTTGCGATTGAGTTTCGATTGCGTTTCGATTATTCACCACAACAACAACATAAATAAACATGCACAAGTAACATATAAGGCACACACACACACATAAGTACAATAACCAGAACGCGTAATTCGAGTTGCGATAAGCAATAAAGCGATTTAACATGAGATAAATAGCGATAAAACCTCGGTTATTAACAAATACTCCACATAATACAACTAACGTAAAAGCATAAAAAGTATATCTACAAGTCAAAGAAGCCAAAACAGGAAATTGAGCAAGGAGTGACAGATCGCAATTAGCAGTCTTGTCTCCCTTTGACTTCAATCTTGACTTTGACTTTCAAAACATGGGGTGTTACATCAGCGATCTAGTATCACGATGAAACATGTAGAACTCGAACCTGGCCACGTTGAACTTGCTCACGGACGCAGTAAATGTTGATTTCAATGTGCTAATTTGTGTGTTGATGTTGCACGGGATTGCCGGATAGGTTGATGGTGCTAACATTGTCGCAATATATAAGAGTTGCACGAGTTAGTGGGTGATGAAGTTCCAATAATAGATTGCGTAGCCAACATATTTCTGCAACAACATTGGTGTTTTGGTCAAAAATATGTTTAAGGATAGTGTAACCAAATTTGTTTGTGAGGTAGAGTGCTTGATTGAATGAAACAAATAATGAACGAGAAATGTAGCTAATGCACGATGATTTATACGATGAAAACCCCTTGATCACTAATAGATCACCGGCACAAAAACCTCGGGTGGTGAAAACTATCAACCACCAACTATAATATCCAATGAATATGAGTACAACTTCGAATGTTGATCGAGTGTGGTACAGAGGAAATCGCTAAGAGTGTTTGAGTGTAAGCTTTGAGCTTGTTGTGTGTGTGTATATAAATGTGAGTTGTGTGACAATTGTCAAATTTGCATGTATCCGTACAATTATTAGACAATGATTAATGCTTAATGACTGTACTGATTTACAATTTATGACATGAATTGCTTTATGATTATTGTTATCATACATACATGTGCATCATACATTGCAAATGACATATCATTATTGCATGCAAACTTTATTGATTCAAATGATACATGAAACAAAGATAGCACAGTTATCAGATAAATCAGAAAAATGCTGACGGAGTTCAGTACATAGACAGACATGGTAATGAGACACAAAATGAGCCAGAAACCAAGAGTTACACTAGTATAGTGTGTAGGAAAGTAAGGATCATAAAACTGCCTTCCTAGTGATAGTTTAAGTGCCGGAAAGTGCCTTAAACTCACATAAACTGCAGAATTCAGCAAAATTCAGCATTTAAACAACTTAATATCATGCATAAATATGGTTAAATGGTCCAGAATGCTTTCCTAAGTGTCGGGAATCAAAACTGTCACAAAAGGTAACATAAAGCACACTAAACTGCATAGTTTAGCACCTTAACGAACCGGTAACCAACCAAACAACCGGACACTACCCGAAACACCAAATTTTCACTAGAAGCATTGTTTTATCATTACCAAGCTAGTTATGGTCCCCGAACATCATAACACACTATATAATCATCTAATAACTAATAACCTAACTATAACACTTAGAATCTAACCATTTAATCTAACTAAGAGTTACACCCTAATCTAGACCCCCCCCCCCACCTATTCTCGGCCAACATGCATGGCCCACACTTGGATTTCATTTCAATTGTTTATTAGATTGTGTCCCTAACTTTACTAAGCATAAGAACCAATGGACTTGATGTGTTGAAGTGTTATAAGTTAACCCACAAGTTCAAGACCATTCATTCTCAAACAAACAAACAAACACTTTAACTCTCCTTCTCCCTTCCCCTCTACTCTCGGCCGTAACCCACTCCCACACAACCACCATCATCCAATCTTGTTTCATTCATTTTCTACATATACAAAGGTGTAAGAAGCCATACAAGGAAGCTAGGAACTCTCGGAAGTTGAAGGACCTCTCATACAAGCTTTTAACCACTTCATCTTCATCTTGTGATCATCCCTAGCCTTGAGCTAGTAGTAAGATCATCTACACTTCATTTTACATCTTATTAAGTTGGTTAAAAGATGGTATAAGTTGTTAATCATGAAGAACTATGAATCAAGAACTTAAATCATGAACATAAGCTTAATAATCATAAGAAATCATGTTGTTATGTGATATTATGCTTCTTGATTGTTGATTGTTGTGTTTATGATGTTAAACATCATATGATCTTGCTAGATAGTGATTAAAGACATAATATAGCAAGATGAGAGGATGATTATGTGTAGATCAAAGTAATCATCTTTATGTTAAGGCATGAACTTGAAGTATAACATGTTTTCTTGAAAAATAATGATCAAAGTGTAATGTAGATCATATAAATGGATGATTTCAAAGAATAATTTTCAAGAAACCAAGTGAAAAATACAAGATTCACATAAGCTTGGTTCTTAAAGAAACCAACCACATTTTTAGTGGTTAATCATGTATAGAATCATGTGTTTAACAAGAAAAACTCAAGAAGAAATATTTTTAGAAAAATGATTTACAAGTTGTGAAGATCTAAATTCTTCAATAATGATGTTTTAAATAAATAACCACACTTTAAAGGGTAACTAAGCCTACTAAACACACTAGTAAGTTACTACAAATTCTTATAAATTTTCAAGTTCATGAAGTAGTGATTAAAGCTTGATTTTGGCAAATTGGTAAGTATTGTTTGATGTGTTGATGATTGTGATGAATTATAAAAGAAAATGATATGCTCTGAAAGCATGGAAACCTCCATTTTTAAGGGGAAACTATGGAAAATTTTTTCTAAAAATTAAACACTTAGAAAAATATTTTTAAACAAATATTTACAAGTATATTTTAAACCATGAATTTTCATATAAAGTTTGCCATAATTTTTGTTAAAAAAATTGTAAATATTGGAGGTTGGTTTTTGATAATAAAAGTGACTAAATATGTATTTAGGAAAATATATATTTTGATGTCACCATGTGTATGATTATTTGTATATTATGTGTATTAGTTATATTATTTTAGGACTTGAAATAATATAACTCACCAATATACCAAGAAATTACAATACAAAATATTACCAAAATTCCAAGAAATAAATATATAAATTATACCCAAAATATTGGAGAAACCGAACAAGGAATTTAACTTACATAAATATTCCGAAAATAAATTCATAAGTATATTTTGGTAATTGGTATTTTGGACACCAAGAGAACAAAAATATGATTTTTACAATTATTACAAAATATATCATATTTTTTACAAGGAGAAAATACATAATTTTTGGAAAAGAAAACATATATATTTTTCTTGAAATTACTAGAAGATATATTTTTTTGGGAAAAATATATATTTTTTTCTTAAATAAATATGGAATACATTATTTTTGGGTGAAAAGTAGATTTATATATATATTCTAAGTTAAACTTGAAAATATATTATTTTTGAGACTTATATGAAAATATAAATATTTTTTTCCAATGGAAAAATTATAAATAATTTTTCTATGTAATATTTCTTAAAATATATATTTTGAGAATATATATTGATGAATATTTATTAAGAGTATTATTCCAGAAAAATAAATACAAAAATTAAGTATAAGAATACTTAATAAACACAATAAAAATATGTATTCTCGTATGTATAAATACACCGGAATACGCCACCAACACTTGGCAAAAATACACAAGGTTAAGAATACGAGTATGGATACACCCATCCTTGGGAAATATTACATATACAAATGCATAAATGTGACAAGTTAAAATATATTACTTTAGCAATTATTCCAAAATTTAATAAATATAATTTAAGTTAAAATATTTATTATTTTAACAAATAATTATATAACTTGGAATAATATTGAAGACACAAAGAAACTTAACTCAAAGACAATAATTAAGGCTAAGCCAAGGCACGACCCGCCCGTCTAATAAATCATAGTACATTGTAGGTAGTCGTGCACACGAGTAGCAGTTTTGGGTTACATTGAGTACAAGACGCAAGACTGTGAGTTCATGTCCCCCTTTTCTTTTAACTGTTTTCGGTTTTATAACTTCGGGGGTGAAGTACATGTTACAAATTGTTTACAAACGTTTACATATGGTATGGTTAGCTAAGGAAGGTACTGTTAGATCATGTGAATGAGTAAGCGCACACTTAAGACCATTAATCCTCGTATAAGGACCGAGGGACATGAGTGATAGATCTATTTGGGTGTAGCGAGCCCACACCCATGAGGACTGGGATTTGGCCCATGAGGTGACTATGTCTTCCAGCCGGAGGCCCGGTACAAAATATGCTAGGTTTGAGCCTTCCTACGCCGTTGCACACATGTTAATAGCCTTGCAAACCATTAATTGATCTGTTTTCCTTGTTGCTTTCATACCGGCTTACAAACACATACATACTATGGCTTCAAAGTTTATTACGAGCTCACATACAAAACACATGAACTCGCTCAACTTTTGTTGATATTTTCAAACTACATGTATTTCAGGAAACTAATTGTGGATCTGGCGGGCGCTGAAGTTTTCAAGTCATGTCTCTAATAAAAGATGTCATCCTGTGTCAAGGGTTTAGGTTGTGTATCTTATCTTGGATAAGATACATAGTTCAAAACCTAGTTTATTTGTGTCTTTTGTGAAGTTCTTATGGAACTTAAAGCATGTTGGTACTGTATTTGAATTTGAAGTCTGTGTTTAAGATTTAAAACAATGTTGTTTGTAATGTTTTTTAAAACTATCTAATAGATGATATCTTTGGTTTTATCATATAGTTGTTTTTTATGGTTGAATGCAATGATATTAAGCAAGTCACACATAATCACGCTTCCGCAAAAGTCAGGGTGTGACAAGTTGTTGGCCTATATCACTCGATCAACCCCTTTTGAATAACAATAACAACTAAGTCCTACATAAATATGACATATCAACATATCGATGAATATCTATTATCTATTATTGTAGATCAATAAATGGATAAAAAAAAGTGAAGAAGGTAACTTTTGTTCTTAAATTGATGAATAAAGGATACAAAAAAATAATGCATGCTATGGAGGATGATGACGTAATGATGCTATGGAGGATGATGATGTAAAGGTTAATCAAAGACTTAAAAAAGGTTGTTTGTTATTTAATAACATAGTTGGGAAGATATGCACATGTGCATCAATTTATAAAATGATGTTGTCATTTGTATGCACATATGCATTTTGGTTAATTTTATCTGGTGGTTGATAGTTTGGTTATATTTGTTTGTTTCTGATGTAATATATTGTTAGATATGGTATGAAGGTTGGTGATACGCATTTGTATAGTTTGAAATATTATACATATTGGCAATGTATTACCAATGGTAGTGTAGATGGAAGTGCAATTGTATAATACTGGTAATGTATTATGGATGTTGTTAGGATCTGAGTTTCTTAGATTGTGTTGTTTAATTAGAATTGAAGGATGAAACAGAGAATTGAAGTGCAGTGGAAATGGAAATAAACTTTAATCACACAATCAAGGAAGAATAGCTTTAAGCAGACATGATTTCATTAAGTTAAAAGATTGTATCTATTACAAAATTAAACTTATGCATGCATGCACTAGACTCCCCCTCAGCCTGAGCTCAGTGATTTGTTCATACAAGATGACTTAGTGAGAATAAGCTAACAGAACAGTACAGATACTGTTCTATTTATATTACAAATGAAACCACTGAGCATCTTTGCTGACGTCACCATGAAAGTGACATCTAACATCCTAACAAACTCTAAACACTGTTACATATAAACACTGATTACATAAACACTGATTCAGCTTTCCACTGTTGTAGTCTAAGCACTGATGTTGAGCATCAGTGCTTTCTTCAAAGGGTGATCAGTCCTTGAATAGGCAGTGCTTTGGTCTTCAACAGTGCTTGGGAGACATCAATAGTTAGAGCTTCAGTCTTTATTCTTCATCAGTACTTTGGCTTAACAGTTGTTGAAATGATCAGTGCTTGGAATTCATCAGATGATAGTAAACCACTGTCAAGGGGAAAGTCTTGAACATGCTCTGCTTATGATGATCAACTGTTCTGAACCATTTTTGGCTTTCCTTATCATCTGTTCTTCTGGGCTTGAATGCATAGGCCAACAATCTCCTCCTAGAACAGATGATGCCAAAACACTTCATTATTTTTTATCTTTATTCTCTCATCAGCTTTTCCCTAACTTGGCCCTTGAATTGCAGCTCAAAGTTAAGGGAATCTTCATCATCCTCATCCCTGCAAAGTTGATGGTCTAAAAGATCTAGGAGATCAGCTGCATCCAGACCTAATGCATCCTCCCTTGAAATGTGTTCAACTTTTCCATTGGACTTGAGCAGAGTCAATACATGGGTCTTTTTATCAAACATCCACTTTAGTATTTTTTTTTTTTAGTTCAATGGATTTCTGGGGATGGACTTTATTAGATGAGAGTTTGGAGATGGAAGCCTGCTCATGAATCTTTTGGCAATTTCTTGTAACTTTGCTGAGTCAGGATTCTCTTCAATCATCTGCTTGATGGCCACTTTCATAATGACAGCTTCTCTCTGTGCATCTTCTTCATCAATCTGCTTTTGACTTTTTCTTTCATTTAAGGCAATGATGGAAGTGTCAGATGATGTGAACAAAGTTTTTAGAGAGAGGGTCTGCTGCTATGACTCATCAGCTTTCTTGTTCTTGTATGTTGGTTTCTTTGGAGCTGTAGGATCTATCTCTCTTAGTTTTTCTAGGTTCTCATACACCATGTCAGTGTACTGCCTAGACCACTTAGATATGGTCTTTGCTAAACCATACTTGGCTGCAACCAACTAAGCCTTCTTTCTTTTGTATTCCAGGGTAAGTTCTGAAATAGTCTTTTTGTACTTATTCCAATCTGGTGCAGACCTTTTCATACTGGGATCATTTCTTACCCTTTCAATTCTACTTGCTTCAGCTTTGAGTGCAATGAGTGGCCAGTCTTTAAATTGTTCAACTTTGGCAGGATAGAACTTGTCTCTCATGATAAGCTCTAAGAGATCTTTCCTCATCTCCTTTTGCAGATCAGCATTTGGTGGTAAGTTTGACATCTCTTTGCTTAAGCCTCTTGCATAGTCTTCCAATTTCTTGACTTTACCAAGCCTATGATGCATTCGACTTGAGATGTTACTATCACCTTTCCCTTGACCTTCATACTTGGCTTGCAACTCAGCTTATATGCCTTTGAGCTTCAAATACTCATCTATATTCTTTGGAGGTCTAAAGCCTTGAAGGGATGGGAACTTTCTTTTTACAGGATCATCCACTGTATAGAATTGCCTCATTTCTCCTTTTACTGCATGTAAGTCCAGTGGATAATCTGCTGCTAATGTTGCAATTCTTGAAGGATCATGACCTTTAAGTACTTTTGGGTCAACAAGTGTGTTTGGTGGTGGTAATGGTGGAGGAATGAATGGTTCAGGATTGGTTTGAATGAAAGGTTCAGATGATATAGGAGTAGGTGCAGGAATGTCATCATCATTCACCTGGAACTTTCTTTTTCTGGTGTAAACCTTTTTAGGAGAAGGGGTTTTTGTAGGAGATTGGGAAATAGGAATGAGTATGGCTTGGGAAGGGAATTGGAAAGTGTTGATTGGTTGACTAACAGCTGTTGACACAACTGGTGTCTCAACCGTTGTTGTCATAACAACTGTTGAAGTGTCAACATTTGTTGCAACAGTGGATTGTGTAGGTGATGAAGGTTTTGTTTTGAGCTTTTTGGTGGGCTATTTTTGGGGTGGTGGTGTTGATTTAGGTGTAGCAATGGTTGTTCTATTGAAACCAACAGTGGTTTTGAGACCATCAGTGGTTGTTTTATGTGATGAGGGTGATTTAGGATATGTGGCAAGTGGTGGTCTATTGTGTTTGTGGGATTTTCTTCTATCAGAAGTGCCAAGACCCTTTGTTTTAATTTCCCATTCCTTCATTGCCTTTTGTTCCTTCTTCCACTCCCTTTTCTTGGTTTCTTTCTGATTTTGAATAGTCTTTTTATCTTTAGCCACTTCATCTGCTAGAATATTTAGGGTTTCATCAACTCCCTTTTGCTTTTCTTTGTCAGATGTTTCATCAGTGGCTGCAGAAGACTTCTTCTCAGTCTCTGGCTTTTTGGTTAGCTTCTGCCTAGGAGTAGGTCTGCCAAATTTCTTCGTGTCATGTTTCTCCCCCTTTTGGCATCATCTTGATCATCATCATCTTTGTAGATAGATGTAGGGGCAGTGCCAGTAATGTTAACCAAGGCCTCTTTGATGGCTTTGATGTCAGCCTGAGTATCCTTGTATCTAGCATCAACCATGTTTCTTATCAATGCCATCTGATGGTTGTGCTGAGTTTCTGTAAGTTCCCTTTGAGCTGTAATTATTGGCTGAACTGCATTCCATAGCTCTTGGGAATATTGTTGTGGAGTGGGTTGACTTTTGGAAGCTTCAACCAGAAACTCAAAAGATGCATTCATTTTTGTAACAAGTGTTTCCACAGTAGAGAGCCTCTCCGTCAAATCTTGGTATTTTAAACCATCACCCAAGTGAATGGGATCATCTGATTTCCTACCAGTGGTAGTTGTATCAGCAGTTGAACCAGGAGGAGTCTCCAAAGGTTCATCCACTGATGCCCCTTTGTCTTGGTACTGGGGACCTCCCTCTGCTGTAGTTATCTTGGAAAGCACACCAGTGGTTAACTGGAACACACCAGTGGTTAACTGGAACACACCAGTGGATACCTTGATAGCATCAGCAGTGGTTGCCTTCAAGGGAGTCTGACTTATGTAACTACTGTACAGGTGTAGATCAGTTGATCCAACACCTGTAGTAGTTGCTCCACTTGAACAACCAACAAGAATTTCATAGAATTCCAGTGGTGTAACCTCCTCACCTGTTTGTAGGATAACAAATTGAGGGGATTCAGACACAGCCATTGTTATGGTTGTACTCTCAGTAATGCGTTGGTGAGAGGGGTTGTTTTGTGTCTAAAGCTCAATGGCATCAAACAGTGTTTTGATGGATGGTGGAATTTGTGAAGTGGGGATAGGTGTGGAAAGATAATTAGCCCCGGGAGAAGGACTTGTAAGCATACTCTCAAGTGAGGGTAATACTTCATATTGAGGTGTCCCTGTGCATACAACCTGTTCCTTTTTTGAGGAAGCAGGATGAGTTAAGGTTTTTGGTGGAGATTTTTCCAACTGTTGTGAGGAGGTAGCAACAGTGGTTATTGGTGACATTTGTGTTGTCACTGGAATAACTTCTGTGATCTCATCTTCCAGAAGGTCCTTTTAGAGGGTTTGGTGGGCTTTTTGGATTTCTTTTTTGTCTTTTTGGGAAGTTTTGGTGGGGGTTGCACAACAGTGGTTATGCTGCTGTGGTCACCATGAGCAGTGGGCTCAACAGCAGAAGTCTGAGGAGCAGATGTGGACTCATCCAAAGGTTGCTCAGACTCCTCTGTTTGTGTTTTGGAAGGTTTTGACTCTGATAATCTTGTAAATGTTTCAGCAGAAAGGCTGTTTATTTGAAAAGAAGCACCTTGGACAAGCACTTGTGCACTGTCTTTTGGTACTTTCTGCTGTAAGTAATAGCTCAAAAACCTTGGAAACAACAAAAATGGTTTCTTCTTTTCTTTGATATTATTTACATTTTTGACCAAATCATTGAAAATCTCTTGGGAATAATTGAAATCAGTTTCTGCCATTATAGCATATCCCAAGTATTGAATTTTCAAAGGATTTTAATTGAAAGTTGTTGTTTTATTTGAAACACAGGTGAGTAGGGTATGAAACAAGAACTTCATGGGAGGTGGAAACTCTCCCTTTTGCATTGTATCTTTTGTGAGTTATCCTGCATACCCTCTTTCGATCAAATATATTTGATACTCATCCTTTGAGAAAGAATTTTTACCTGTGAGATCGTTCATCTCAAAAACTTCTGATATGGATTGGGGTGTGATGGAAACCGGAATTTCTCCTACTTTAGATGTAATAGCCCAAGGCTTTTTGTCTTAAACTTCCAATTTTGCATTTTTCCAGAAATCTCGTAGGGTATCTGGGTAGATAGGTGCGTTGCAGGTCAGCAAAGTTTTATACTTTGAAGATGAGAGAGCATCGATGATTGAGTGGAAATCTTTGTTTTTGCTTGTTTTCTCAAGTGTACAAAGGTAGTTGTGTGGGTTTTTGAGAGCGAGAGCCATGGTGATTTGGAGAAATTTGCGAATGGAAGGTGGAAACCGCTTTTGAAGGAATTTTGAATTCGATACGGCAGTGAAAACTCTGTTTAGGGATTTAATCAGGGTTTTATGAGAGTGAAAAGGTGAATGTTGGCATCGCAGCGGTTACAAAGATCGGACGGCTAAGAACTGTCCATGTGACAACCTCTGATGGAAAAGTGGAAGACAGTTGTTTAGGAAACCACTGATGGACAATATCAGTGGTTGACAGTAGTGAAAATGAGAGCAGTGGCTGATTTTAACTATCAGTGGATAGCCATCAATGATTAAAACACTGATGTTTGGTCAACAGTGATTAACAAGGAAAATGAAGAAACAGAGGTTGTCTTTCAGCAGTGGATAATTTTCAACAATCGGATGTTTGAACCAAACAGTAGTTTTAGCAGACTTTTAAGGATTAATGAAAAGTTTCATTTTTAACTATTTTTAACGATGGATTTTTGATTTTCTGAATACATTTTAATGTTTTTTATTCAGAGAAAAACAAGATTTTGCTTGTTATTCCATGTTAAGCATGCCAATCCTAGAGATCAGACTTTCAAAGGTGGATGTGTCCAATGCTTTTGTTAGCACATCAGCCAGCTGATCCTTAGTTGGAACATGATGCAGAGAAATCAAACCTTTTTTCATAGTAATCTCTCACAAAATGATGTCTGATGTCAATGTGCTTGGTAGTTGAGTGTGAAATTGGATTTTTGATGATATTTTCAACTGCTTGACTATCCAACATGAGGGGTGTCTTTAAAGCAGTTATACCAAAATCCAGCAGTTGATTTTGAAGCCACAACAGTTGGGCTGCACAGCTTGTAGCAGCAATGTATTCTGTTTCAGCAGTGGATGTGGAAACAACTGCTTGTTTTTTGCTTTGCCAAGACACTAAGCAATTGCCTAGGAATTGACACCCTCCTGAGGTGGACCTCCTTGTTGTGTTACATCCAGCAAAGTCACCGTCTGAGAAACCTGAAAGCTTGATATTTCCATCAGCTGGATACCAGATAACAAGTGTGGGAGCGCCTTTTATGTATCTGAATATCCTTTTTACAGCAATATGATTTGACTTTCTAGGGGCTGATTGGGATCTTGCACAAACACATGTTGCAAACATGATGTCTGGCCTAGATGCAGTTAGGTACAATAAAGACCCAATCATGCTTCTATAAAGAGTTTGATCAACCAAATCATCCTTTTCATCAGACATAACTAACTTGGTGGTTGCCATGGGTGTACTACATGGCTTGCAATCATTCATTTCAAATTTGTTTAGAAGTTTTTTAGCATATTTGCTTTGATGAATGAAAGTGCCATTTTGCATCTGCTTAACTTGGAGACCAAGAAAGCATTATATTTCACCCATTACACTCATCTCAAACTCAGTTGTCTTGAGTTTTCTGAACTCTTCACACATTTTATTACATATGCTTCCAAAAATGATGTCATCCACATAAATCTGTACAATCATCAAATCTTTTCCTCTCCATTTTAAAAACAGTGTTTTGCCAATTTTACCTCTTGTGAAACCAATAGAGATTAGAAAAGTGGAAAGAGTTTCATACCAGGCTCTTGGTGCTTGTTTCAGTCCATACAAATCTTTGTTTAGCTTGTAGACATGATTTGGATTAAATTGATCCTCAAAACCAGGAGGTTGACAAACATATACCTCTTCTTGAATCTTACCATAGAGGATAGCACATTTGATATCCATTTGAAACACCTTTATGTTGTGGTTGACAGCAAAGGCCAAGAACGGTCTGATAGCTTCCAATCTTGCTACAGGGGAAAAAGTTTCATCATAATCAATGTCCTCTTCTTGTCTAAAGGCTTGAACCACAAGCCTAGCTTTATTCTTGACAACAATGCCCCTTTCATTAGTTTTATTTTTGAAGACCCACTTCATGCCAATAGGACTCACACCCTCTGGTAGTGCTTTTAAACTGTTGGAGCTCTTCTTGCATAGCTTCTACCCAACTGTTGTCTTTCAATGCCTCTTGGTACTTGACTGGTTGATGGAGTGATAGAAAGCCAGCAAAAAGACAAATGTTTTGGGATTGACTTCTGGTGAGAACCCTTTCATTGATTTTGCCAATGATTTGATCTGGTGGATGGGACTTCGGGAAGATTAAATCTCCCTTGTATGGAACAATGCATTAAATGGTGAAGGCTGCAGATGTGAATCATCTGAGCTAACATCTGTTGGTGACTTTGATAATCCAACATCTGTTTGAAATGGAAGTGGAGGGATAGGAGGAATGGGTGTGACACAATGTTGATTTTTATCCACTGTTGGTAGATTTTTATCAACAGTGGTTGAAGATATGGTGGTAGAGGTTGAAGGGCTACTTTGGTCAACAACTATTGATGCAGCAGTGGTTGAGCTTTGACAGTTGTTTTGAACATTTGCTGCTCTAGTGGTGGATGTGAATTTTTGTTGTGGAATTACAACTTCATATCCATTGTCTGGTGGTGGAGATTGTGGTGTACCTGCATGGTTAGTCTTGACAGACACATCTTCAAAAGTGAATTTATCTAAATCAAACAATTCAGCAGAGTTTGCTGGGATTTTCAGAGATGAAAGTTCATTGAACTTAACATTCAAAGTCTCTTCCACACATATATTCCTTGTGTTAAACACTTTGTAGGCCTTGCAATGGTTGAGTATCCCAGATGATAACCATAATCTACTTTGGCTGCAAATTTTGAAATTGAGTCTTTTAGGTTTAAGATAAAACATGGGCAGCCAAAGATTTTGAAGTATGAGATCAGTGGTTTGATTTTATACAGAATTTCATTGGCAGTATTTTGATGCCTGGGGTTGATCAAAACTATGTTCTGCACATAGCAAGCAGTGTTTACAGTTTCAGCCCAAAAAGTTAAGGGTAAACCTGAATCTGCAAGCATTGTTCTGGCAACTTCAATTAATGTTCTGTTTTTCCTTTCAACCACCCCATTATGCTCTGGTGTTCTTTGGATGCTATACTGCCTTACAATCCCTTTTGACACACAAAACTCATCCAACTCCCTATTTCTAAATTCTGTGTCATTGTCACTTCTAAAGACTTTCACTGGCAAGTCAAATTGCTTTTCAACCTGTTTGACAAAATCTTGCAAAATGCCTGCAGTCTCATCTTTAGAATGTAAGAAGTAAGTCCATGTAAACCTAGAAAAATCATCTACAGTTACCAAACAATATCTTTTCTTTTTCAAGCTCATGATTTTTACTGGACCAAACAAGTCCATGTGCAGCATTTGCAAACACTTGGTTGTTTTGGACTCTTGAATGGACTTAATTGAGCTTTTATGTTGTTTGCCTTTTAAACAGGAAACACAATGCTCAGGACAAGTGAACAATTTTTGTGGAAGACCTCTTACAAGGCCTTGTTTTGACAAAGCAGTGATTGTCTTGAGATTTGTGTGCCCCAATCTTCTGTGCCATAATTTTGTCTCTTTATTAGAGGCAGCTGAGAACAGACAGGCATCAGTCATAGGGCTCTCTTTTGACAAATCAACTACATAAACATTGCCATTTCTTTGAGCAACAAGTTGGGTTTTTCCATTGGTTATTATTTCTTCAATCTTTTTTACCATTTCTAGTCCAACAATCTTGCAACTCTCCTTAGTAAAGAATGACCCATAGCCTTTGTCACTCATTTGTGAGACACTAAGGAGGTTGAATTTCAGATTTTCAATGAGATTAACATTTTCAAACTTGACTTTTCCAGACTGGAACTCCAAAACCTTACCCTTAGAATTGTTACCAATAGATATATCACCCCCTCCATGAGTTTTGAATTCTTTGAGTAGGGCTCTACATCTAGTCATGTGCCTGGAGCCTCCACTATCTAGATACCAAAGACTATCTAAGCATGCAGAAGCTCCCTGCACATCAAGTAAACAATTAGTTCAAGAGGGTCTCCAAAGCCAATAAGGCTTTGGATGGGGTTACAACAGTGTCAGTGTCAAGTCCAGGAACATGGACAGTGGTTAGCTCAGGGGTTTGGACAATTATTGAACATTGTTTCTCTAACCACTGTTGTGGACCATTTCCTGTCAGATGTTGAAACCCATAAGGATGCCTGTTCACTTTTGGTTTAGAGGGCCTTTTATAGGCCTCATAAACATGTGGGACCCTTTGGTATGGTGGTTGACCTTTTCCTCTTTGGAATTTGTTGGCAGGTGGTGCATCTGTCACTTGCACATCTCTTGGAGCAGTGTTTTTGTTCAGCTATTTTGTAACAGCTGTTTGGACAGACACAAATGGTTGTTGTTTCATGATAGGTTGTTTTGATGAACTCATGGGTGTTTTTGAGGTGTACTCTTTTCTTTTAACCTCAAAATTTTTGAGGTACACACACTCATGAGTGAGATGGTTGGTTTTTTCACAGATGGTACAACTGTTTGCAGGCTCAATTATGCTTGTTTTGTTAATATCATATGCTTTAAGATGAAAACAATCCTTTGTGGAATGGTTTTTCTTTTCACAGAAATCACAAAACAAATTTTTAACTTTTTCTTTCTTCTTCCTCTTTTCAACTTCCTTTGCAACATTTTGAACCACTATTGGGATATCTTTAAGAGGAATCACTTTGGCCTTGGGTGCTTTCACACCCTCAACTGTGGAAAATCCAGCGGTTTGAAATTCTCAAGGATGTCACACTCATCTGACCAGGTGGGTTTGAATTGATATTTTTCAATCTCCTCAAAGGTTGATGACCCTTCTGGTTTTTCCAAAATGATTTTGTTACCATTTTTATCAGTTATTTTGATTTCTTGACCATCCTTGTTTGTTGGTATAACTTCAACCAACCCAGACTCATTTACAGCAGTGTTTTCAACTTGGTCATTTTTCCTAAAACATATGCCAAATTTTACATTGCTTTTGATCTGTTTCTCTAGCATCACTTCATAACTTTTGCAGGATTCCACCCATTTTTCACAAGTGATTTGGGTGGATTCCAACTCCTTTTTGCAAGCATGATATTTCTCTATCATGGCTTGAAGTTGGTCCTTGGTTATGTTGTGCTCATGTTTAAGACTGCAGATTTCACTTTCTTTTTCAAACAATTTGTTTTTCAGTTCCCTAGCAGACTTTTCAAATTGTATTTCATCTTTCAAGATCTTGTCTCTAAGGTTTTCATTCACCTCTTTAACATTAGCAAATGCTATAATGCATTTGTCTGAACATAGGTTTTTCAAGACCTGAGGTGATACCTTAGCTGCAGCCATCATGGCACAATCACAAACATTCTCAAAAGCACTGTTGTTCTCCTTCTCTTTCTCTTCTTCCTTACACCATGGGTCAGCAAGAGGTTCTAACAGTGGTTTGGTTTCCTTCTCCATCAGCTGTTCACCAACAACAGCAGTAACCACTGCTTCAGCAATCTTATCCACTGTTTCAGCACTGGATTCTCCTTCTTCAGTTTCCAGCCCTTCAGGAATTGACTCTAATGCTACAAAACAGAATTCATCAACAGGAGCATCATTCTTAGCAAATAGAGCAAAGTTTTCATCAGTTAATTCATCAGGCATGCTACTCCAATCAAAAAAGCCTTGGGTAAAGAAGCTTTGCTGACTGGCCTCTGCTAGGGCAGATGTTTGTGCAGCATGTTGTGGTGCAGGTTGTTGCACTTGGACCTGAGAGATTGGGGCTTGGACATACTGTATTTGAGGAACAGGTGTTACAGGGTGTGCATAATGAGCAGTGTTTACATGAGCAGCAGTGATATTTTGGTAATAGTGCACAGTGTTTTGTGTGTTTTGAGGTCTAGGGCTAGGATGTGTTATGATTGGTCCACTGTTTTGGTTTCTACATTCTCTAGCAAAGTGTCCTAGCCTGTTACACTTGTAGCACTTTAAGTTTGATTTATCCAACCCAACTTTTAAGTTCCCATGTAACCCTGGAAATTTTCTCCCAGTTCTTTTATAAAACTTGCTGATTCTTACACTCAGCAGTGCCAATTGATGCAATATATCCATTTCCTCCAGATCAGTGGGATCAAAATGCTGGAGATCATTGAGTTCAAAAGATAAGTTGTCAGAACTCTGGCTTTCACTACTTGCTGTAAAAGCATAGTTAGCTGAGTAAGAATTAGAGTTGTTAAAAGCTCCACCAGCAGTTATGTCAATGTAATGATCATAACTCTGATCCTTACTACTACCAGATTCCTCTTGACCAAGAAGTGTTATGCTACCAAATGTGTAGTCATCAGCAACCTTCCAAGACTCTTGTAACTTTTTTTTCTAGTTCAACTCTCTCTCTCTCATAAGTGAGGAGTCGACCATGGAGTTGAGTCAGACTTAGCTCTTTGAATCCAACGGAATTTCTGGTTACAAAAGCAATTGTATCCCATTTTTCAGGAAGTTACCTTAGAAACCTACTATTTAGAGTTGATTTTGCAAATTCAACATTAATAAGTTTCAGTTCACTAATGAGACAACTAAAACGTTCAAACTGTTGTGTTAGTGATTCTCCTTTCACATGGCAAAATGTTTCATACTATTTATTCAAAACCTCCCTGTTATTTTCTATCACCTCTTCTGTTCCATCGAACTATTCTTTTAAAGCATCCCACAGCTCTTTGGCACTGTTACAGTGTAACACTCCAGCATAAATGTCATTTGGAAGAGCTGAGGCTACTATGCTAAAAGCCTTTGCATCTAATTCAATTTTTTGAAAATCTTGTTCTGAGTAGTTTTCAGGGCTTTTAGGCACAAAGCCTTTGGGATCTTCAGTACTAGGCACCTGTGGAACATGTGGTCCATAGATGACCGACTTCCAACAGCCAGTATTTTGTTATGCTAGAACATGACCCATCCGACGTTGCCAGATGTTGTACTCGGATATGACAAGCATCGGTGGTTTGAAAAGAGTCCCGGTGTTGTGAGGGTCGTGTGATTGTGATGCCATCTTGGTTGATTTCACAAAAGTTTTCAGAATAATCAACTTTGTACGTGACTACCTTTTACTCTGTTTTTATCAACTGATACGAACAATTTTGAGTATCAATAAATTTGAGCTGAACTTTTATGTCAAATTGATTGTTAGATCGAATTTGACTGTCCTATGCTCTGATACCAATTGTTAGGATATGAGTTTCTTAGATTGTGTTGTTTAATTAGAATTGAAGGATGAAACAGATAATTGAAGTGCAGCGGAAATGGAAATAAACTTTAATCACACAATCAAGGAAGAATAGTTTTAAGCAGACATGATTTCATTAAGTCAAAAGATTGTATCTATTATAAAATTCAACTTATGCATGCATGCACTAGACTCCCCCTCAGCCTGAGCTCAATGATTTGTTCCTACAAGATGACTTAGTGAGAATGAGCTAACAGAACAGTACAGGTAGTGTTCTATTTATAGTACAAACGAAACCATTGAGCATATTTGCTGACGTCACCATGAAAGTGACATCTAACCTCCTAACAAACTCTAAACATTGTTACATATAATAACTGATTACATAAACACTAATTTACATAAACACTAATTCAACTTTCCACTGTTGTAGTCTAAGCACTGATGTTGAGCATCAGTGCTTTCTTCAAAGGGTGATCAGTCCTTGAATGGGCAGTGCTTTGGTCTTCAACAGTGCTTGGGAGACATCAGTAGTTAGAGCTTCAGTCTTTATTCTTCATCAGTACTTTGGCTTAACAGTTGTTGAAATGATCAGTGCTTGGAGTTCATCAGATGATAGTAAACCACTGTCAAGGGAAAATTCTTGAACATGCTCTGTTTATGATGATCAATTGTTCTGAACTAGTTTTGGCTTTCCTTATCATCTGTTCTTATGGGCTTGAATGCATGGGCCAACAAATGTAGTGTAGATTGAAGGGAAATTATATAGGTGTTGTCAATAAGTATGAAACATGGACATGTGAATTAGTAATTGTTATTCAAGAAATATGAAATATGCACATGTGTATCATTAATTGTTATTCGATTAAAAAATAAACTAAATAAAAAAAATATTTTTTTTATATATAAAAAGTTGCGATTTTTAATGGAGAATTTTAAAAAAAAAATTGTGTGATTTTTAAGTAGTTTTAGTTGTGTTCACACTATTTATTGTGGTTCTCGCAATAAAGGGTGGTTGCTAACGGTAGGGATGAGTATTTGGTATCATATACCGATCTCGTCCCGATACCATCCCGATCCCGATCCCGAAAATACCGTACCGAATTTTTTTGGTACTGGAAACGGTATTTACTTTTTGGCATTTTCGGTACCGGTATTTTTGGGATCGGTACCGTTTCGGTACGGTAAAATACCGAATCTTACCTTCAAATACCGCGTCCGTACCGATACCATATCGATATTGTACCGTACCGACATATTTCGGTATCGGTACCCAGTTTTGGCAAAATTTGGGATCGGGACAGGATCGGGATTTGCTCATCCCTGGCTAACGGATCATTATCATATATATATATAGGAGAAGGATAGAAAGAAAACCCACTTGAGTTAAGAAAACTCAAGAAAACAATATGTAACAATTTTTTTCTAAAAAATTAGGGAATGTAAGTTACATGTTATCGAACGTTTTGTAACAAAAAAACAAAAACGCCGAGGGGATTTTTTTATAAGAAATTTTATAAATTCAGTTTTTTAGCATATATATTAACACTGATTTTTTAAATTTTTTATAAAAAAATCCCTTTGGAGCTTTTTTTATTACATAACGTTCAATAGCAAGTAACTTACAATTCCTAATTTTTTTTAGAAAAAAAAAAATTGTTACGTAAGGTTTTCTTGAGTTTTCTTAACTTAAGTGGATTTTCTCTATATAATTCCCCTATATATATATATACCCATTATGTGGAAGGTTCAAATGAGAAGAATTTTTTTGTAAGAATAAAAAAAAAGAACTTTCAACCAATAAGAATGTTTTATTTTACTTTATTTAATAATTGCATTTAATTTTAATATAAGGGTATATTGGTAAACTTACATAAATCATTAATTTGTATTCTTCCCTTTTAATAACTAACTAAATTAAATTTGTAACTCCTTTTCAAAATATATACTTTTCCAAATAAATAAAAAAACAACTTAACTTAAAATGTAGAATAAATTACTAGTTGTGTAGGATAAATTAAGAGTTGTGTAGGATATTTCTCGAGATGTGTAGGATAAGTTTTGACTGTGTAGGATAAAATTCTATAATGTGTAGGGTATATGTAGGAAAATTTTGATATGTGTAGGTTTTGTAGATTATATGTAGGATAATTAATGATTAGTTGACTAATTAACTAAAGAGAGAAAAATTAATGATATGAGTTATAAATGAAATAGTATTTTACTAATATGTTCTTTCTTCTTTTTCTTCTCACATTAAATTTCTTCTCAAATAAACCTTCCCCTACCCATTATTTTATCATATATAACATCTAGAAATATTTCTTAAGTAAATAAGCATTTTTGTCACAATTCAGAAACAATAATATTTAGCCTTTAAAAATATAGTGGGGAACCCGCGCGTTGCGGCGGGGCTATACAATTTACACCCCTTTGTACCGTTTTCCGTTAGTTTATCAATCCTTCCGTATTATGTTAGTTGCATTGCGTGTTCAAATGGGTCATTGCCTTGGGATTTACCATGCTGAAACTTTTGTAACATGCGTTTCACATATGCTAGTATCAAGCTTATCTTTTTGCTCTTTTTTCTTCCATAACCAATCAGGCTACTATAATATCAAGGTTAAAAACTTACCAAGTAGTCCATTAGCAAATTTGAATGTAAATTAAAAATATGGCATGAAACCTAAAGTACTACTCACTAAAAAACAAAACAATTAATGACATGTTTCAGATTCACTTACGGCTTATGCTCGAGTTCGAACTTAAACAAGTCACCTCAACTCGGCTCGTTTATTTTTTCGAGCTAAAAAGTCGAGATCGAGCTCGGCTCGTTTATTTTTTTGAGCTGAAAAGTTAAGCTGAAGCTTGGCTCATTAAAAATTCGAGACTAATCAAGCCGGCTCGTCAACTTTTTCTTAATTTTTTTGTAATATTAATAAAAGAGACAAAGATAAAAAAATATTAACACATTTCTAAAGAATATAATAAGTACACACACATACATACAAGCCATTGAGTCGAGCCACAGAGCCGACAATGGAGTCGCGCCATCGAGCCGTAAACCCCTGGCTAGAGCCTTTGTGGTGTAACCCTCCCACGTCCCCTACACACACGCTCTCTAGAGGTTAACATATTACCTTTCTGCCGAATAGAATATTTTTTTTGCAGGTGATGGAGAGGAACGGGATGCCGAATGAGGATTCCATTGGAGATAGGGTTTGCAAATGAGCAGATCTGAAGCGTCTAGAGTTTAATAACCGAGGACGGAGGTTCATTCGCCAAATGACAACGAATTTGTAATACCAAGTAACAGGAGCAGGAAGGGTGTTTATTGATGACAACTTGGAACTTTGAGCGTTTCTGGTATGTGCTGCAGATGAAGTCCCTTGTGATGAATCTCTCCATCTCTTTGTAAGAGATTTTATCAAGAGAAGTATAGCATACAAGAAGGCACCTTATATTGCTTGCTTATCTTGAGGTGTACGTTATGCTTTAGTGGTCGCGTCCAGGATTCATGACACTCTCCTAATACTTCTTGAGGAACACCTGCAAGGTTATATAATAATACTTCAAGCCTGGTCCAATAAAAAGAAAAGCAATGTTCTTGAGGCACAGTCAAACCATAACTGTGACTCAAGAGTTGCATATACTTTATGTGAACAATTCAAGAAGTTATAAAGCAACCAGGTGGCATCAATGAATTGTATATTTATTCCACTGATCCCAAATATATGTTTGCAAAGGTGAAGGTAACTGGGATCTTCATACAAAAAATTACATAACAGCTTTTAGATGTGTGGTCTTACATCTAAAATTTCGAAACCAAAACAGTAAGATGATTTAATAACTAATTTAACAGAAAAACTACTAAATATTACTTGCTTAAAAAAGTGAAAGAAGATAATTTCTAAAGCCAATTATAAAATTTAAACTAAGGTTTGGAGGGGTGCGCCAGGCCAAGGCAGCAGTGCAAGACCAAGGCGACGCTCAAAGACCCCAATAGCAAGCTATTGTGGTGGGCGTTTCCCCATAAAAATAAGATTAATATCGAGTGAGCCAATGTCTCTTTTCACCCATCATGCTCTTTTGGTTGACTGAAAAAAATATACGAATAACCAGTTGTGAAGAAGGCCAACAGACGTTACAGAAGCTCGGGATCGTTTACTAAACGAGCTTGTTTTTTTAGACTCGGGCTTGGGCTCGAGCTCGTTCAATCTCGGCTCATTCGAGCTTTTTTTCTAGCCGATCTCGAGTACCTCGGCAAGTTTGCACCCCTAATTAAACAGTATGTTGCAGATTCTTGATGGTTATGCTATGTTTAGTTAGTAAGACATATTGAAAGCTTCAGTTAATGAACAGGACAATCTTTTTATCAAGAAAGATGATTTTTTTTTAGGGTAATCAGCAAATTACTGATGATAAAAGCTAATTAGATGAAATTCCCTTGTCCTTTTACAGCTCATGAGGGTTGCTTGGTATGTCGGTTTTACAGCTCAACTTTCAACAGAACGGTTCATCGAGTGCTGCTGAAGTTGAAGTTTCTTCTGGTTGATGGTGAGATGCTTATATTAACGCATGATTCATATTACCAATGTGGTATTGTTTATAAAGTAAAACAATATAAGATATTAATGTACAAACTTTCCTTAGCATTTTGTAACTACTTGAAAAAACAGATGGCTGTATATACATTGACATAGTAGATGGATTTTGACATGTTATAACTGTCTCATGTCATTATTGTTATTATATGATGATTTCACTATATTTTTCACCATTTCATAAGTTCATAACTTTTCTTTTTAATACAAACTCTTTTGTGAACTCATAATTTACTGTTTTATTTATAAAATCAGTTTTTAGCGTTGTATATCTTGTTTGTATTGTATAAATAAGGCGGTTATATAACCGTTATCATTTTCTTTTAAACTTTTATTAAATATCTTAAGCATTAATAAGACTGTGTTTTGGCTAGATGCCACCCTAACGCCCCGGAACACTGCCTCCCCGGTGTTAAAGGGGGGCGCCATGGGAGTGGGTGTTAGCACGTTCATGGGCGTGAGGGATAAAGATGGTATCAGCAGTCACAGCAACAAAAATCCAACAAAAATTCCCAAGGAAAAAAAATGAAATTGCTGTAGTTATTGTAAAAATACTAACCCATAAGTGTCTTAACTTGCTGCTCTGCGTAAACCCTTCCAAAGAACCACTAACATCGCAACATCTACCTGCAAACCATACCAATCACAAAGCAGAAAAATGAAATCGCGAAAAAAGAACGTTGATTACAAATCAGAAAAAATAGTATAGTTACAGATCCCAAAGATATTATTCTCATACCAAGATGTGAACAGTGATAAATTAACTAACCTAGATAACATAAATACATATTATATATGTTCAGCAGTTCAATGTATATGATACCAAAGTGGACACAGGTTTTAGGATACATGATCAAGTAACTTTAAACAACTTTTTTGTAAGTATATAGAGCTTGAGGTGTCAACATGTTATAGGTTAGAATTGCTGTTGTTTAAAAAACATTATGGTCCTTTTCACTATTCGACATGTTTTTGTCGGAATTGGTATAAACAAAACCAAATACATACTTGGGTCTCCTGTAAAGTCATTTAAACATGTGACGCTTACGTGAGTGGTCTGGGGATGGGGTACGGTGGTAGCTTTTTCTACGGTGTCTGTCGGTGGAGCGAAAACGTGACTGGCGGTGGTCAGAGGAACGGGTTCGTGATCTGGTGTAGTGGGAACGGGACTGGTCTGGTGTGTGTGACCTTTTACTCCTGTCTTTACGGTCTCTGTCGCGGTCATGGTCGAGGTGGTGGTGCCGGGGACGGTCACGGTGGTCGTCTCTGTCTCGTTTTCTGTCTCTGTCTCTGTCTCTATCTCTGTCTCGATCCCTGTCTCTGTCCCTCTGAACAATAAAAACCCATTAATCTGTATGGTCCTTGAAGACTACTCTTGATTCTGGTCTGCAAGTAACACCAAAGTGTAGAATCACTTATTTACAAATTTTAACTATTATATTAGCATCTAAAACCAAATAATACCAGCCTACCCCCACGATTAGATGAGATCAACACTGTTAGATGAGATCAACCGAGACACTGCTTATCATTTTTATATAAAATCAAGTCAGTAAACATATGAAGTTGGTCTACCTCTTGAAAATACGTCGAAGCATAAAGAAGTATTAAACAAAAACCATTTAGTTAAACAAGTTTATTAGATAAAAATAGTACTTGGAAAACTTTAATGAGCTTTAGTTCACCCCGCCTCTTTATCTCAAAACCTTTAAGCTCGGCAAGGGTACCGTCTTCATTAAACACAGCATATCACTTCTTTAGTAATGCTCCTTCTTCTTTAGAAGCAGGAAGAATCATAGCCTGCATTCATAAACAGTACAAGAAAGTTAAAAGTTAATAACATGACTAATACTTCACCTATTTACCTTGTATGGCTCGTCCACTTCAAATTCAATCGAGCATTCCTCACGTTCTGTGTATGTTCGGTTGATAGGATCTACGAGAGTCTGATGAAAATAAAAAATGAGGACTATACTCAATATAACAAATATATAAAACCCTTAAGATTTAACCGACTATTGTATAAATCTTATTTGTGAAATAGATAACACGAATTATGGAATTGTGGAGATGTTAATTAATAGCAAATTGAAAAACTGACCTGAAAGACATATATTGCAGTTACCATCCTCTGAATCTGCCACGCCAAATGCGGTGAATCTGAAACCCAATCAAATCAAATTTAGTCATCATTGCCTCTTATTGATCGTCTTTTATCATCAAACCTCACAAGATCAAATCAAATGAAAGGGGTTAGATCCAAAACCATTGATTTTAGAGAATCATACCAAACACCAAGCATAAATTATATATTCCAGTGATCTTGCAAACTGTAATCAAGTGCAGATCAACAAAAGGGGTTCAAAACGATGTTAAAAAATTATAGCAAATACCAACCATAAATTAAAAAACCTTATGGTTCTTGCAAATTGAAATCAAGTGCGAGAAGGAACATGCATTGTGAACAGGGATGAACCGAATCCAAAAACATACCTCTGGAATTGTCAATCGGAACCCTAGGTATGGCTCTGCCCGAATCCTAATAACCCCTTGACTGACTTGCGACGGAACCCTAAAGCCATCGTCGGGCTTTGTCCACAACCTACCACCGCCATCATCCGAACACCATCATCACTGACCCGGCGTCATCTCGGGAGGACTTATGCAAACGAACAGGGCTATTGAATTCAAGAATATGATGATTGCATTGAAAGAGTAACGGTTGAGTTGAAGAAACTGATAATGGCATTAAGAAGTGAACGGACGTAGAGAGAGATGGAGATTGATTAATCCCGGATCTATTTTATGTGAGAAGGGCAGAAAGGAACAAAATGGTAAAAAAATTAGGTATTTTAGTTAACCCTTCATACGCCATCTTAAAAAATTGAACGGAAATTACTATTTGGTACATAGGAGATGCTTTATATAGTTATATAGATATATAGATATATAGATAATATTTCGTATTAATTGTATTTGTAACCGAACCTATTTTATAAATCTATAAATTTACATCTCTAGTTATTTTAGACTTGTTATATATATTATATATAGCATATACATAGCATATATTATTTAATGGAACTTAGATGTATATATAATATCGTGTAGTCGAAATCGTACAACTATATTTCTTTTTGCTATTATATTTAAACGAGATTTTAGGATCCACGCGTTGTGATGAGAACGTTTTACCAAAAAGAAAATAATGCCATGTGTTATGAACAATCACACATCACGCCCCGACATAGTCTGTCGTTAGTTGGGGTGTGACGGGTAATTACTATCGTCCGGTACGAAAAAGGCCAGTAAAACTAGAATTCATTAATTGTTATATACCATCGGTTAATGTGGTTCTACCTGTTCGAACCTTTGTTTTGGTTTGCAAAATCTTCAAATTTGATTTTTATATTTTACTAAAATCTAATATTAAGCTAATAATCGACCTTTCATAATTCTGATAATTAACCTAGCGTTCTCAGTTCTTTAGTACGCTCCTCACGATCTTTCAATCTTCCATATTCCATCATAAACTTGATGCATTTAACGCTTAAATGCCATAACATATTGTACATTTTTATTCAAACAAAACTTTGTTGGAAAACCAAGTACTTTTTGGATTATTTTTTTTATTATAGGTTAACTATTATTATTATTATTTTTATTATTTTTTTTTTTTTTTTTGTTATGGAATTATTTACTTTTGAATTATTATTATTGTTGTTGTTATGCAAACTCTTCTTTCCATTTGAGAGTAAAAATTATGTTTTGGGGAGAAAGATTTGAGAATGGTGTGTATAAGGCCTTCGGGTATACTTTAACCTAACTTAACTTTAGCTAAGTGACACGTCAACTTTTTTTCCTTATTGCACTTTGTCTCACTCTAAGGAAATGGTTTAACATGTTAACACATAACTCATTTAATGCACTTTAATATTGAGTTTTTGTCTTAAAAAAGAAAATAATAATTAATTTAATCTCTTAACATTTGGTTAACATGTTAACACATAACTCGTTTAATGCACTTTAACACAAGGAGGAGGTGGTTTGCAATGTTAGTTAATATGTCATGTCATTGTTTACACTCTAGATGTTAGAGTACACCCCATGACCTAAAATGTGTAAGTTTGGATTCTTTATTTCTTTTAACTAATGGTATAGTGAATGTTGGCACGGATTCATTCAGAATAACGTATTTTGTTGCCTCTCGATATCAAAATAATAAGTTATTTTTATAAAACTCGATTTTCAATAAATATGTTTATATATATAGAAAAAATAAAATAAAGCAAATATGTTTATTCAGATTTGTTAACCAATGCTATTAATGAAAAGTATATTAATTGCAAAATGAAAAAATATGTAAATAGAAAAGGTTGAGAGATGTCGCCCCTGGGTTGGCAGATGCCTATATATCTTACAAAAATTCTGTTTTTGTTACAAAACCTTTGCACCACCAACCAAACCATGCAGTCTGTTTTTCGCCAAGTGGCAAAAGGAAAGTCCAAAGCTGACAACAAGGTTAAAGAGGCTGAGCAAGAGCTCACTTCCAAAATTGCTGAAGTTGATTATCTAAAGGAAGAATTAAAGAAGGCAATGAAAGAGAAGGCAATATGTGAAGCCAAGCTTGCGGCTGCCAAAGCTGAAAAGGATATATGTGACAATGCCTATAATGAGTTGGAATATATGGTCAAGAATAAATAGATGATTGAGAGAGGTGCTACAACTTTAAGTTTTATCTTCTAAACTTGCTATCAATTTTATTGTTGAACAACTGGTGTTTGTTACATATATATATATATATATATATATATATATATATATGTTTCCTTTTATGTTCGACTTGTTTCCCGTTTCATATAATCTTCTAGCGACTATTTGTCAATCTTCGTTACAACTATCGGCTTGATTTGTTGCTAAAATTTCATAAAGTTGTAAGCAATTGTTATGCGCTCAAAGATCTTGGCTTGTTGCCTGGCATAGGACTTGTGCCATTGATCTCTATTATTTTACTTTCTCAACCCATAAGTTTTGCTAAAGGTTTGTCTCCTTGTCGGCTAAACTTCTATCATATATCATATCCTATTGTATTATATTACATTACAATAAATTGCATTTTATTACATTAAATAATACATTTAATATTAAATCGCATCATATCAAATTACACTAAATTTCATCACATTATATTAAATTACATTGATGTTTATCACATTATATCAAATTACATTATATTACATCTTTTGTAATGAAACTTATCAACAATATTTATTTGCTATTAACAAAAACTTTTGAATCATTTGTGAAGACACTACTTTTATGCGAGATAAAAAATTTGGACCTTATTCACAAATTTTCATATAATGAAACTTATCAATCATTCAATCAAATATATAAAAACTAAAAACCCATAATACAACGATAATTGTTATGAAATAGATAAAACAAATTAACAAAAATAGTGTAGCAAAAATGATCGAAGTATCGAACCTACTTACTAAGCGAACAGTGTGACTCTCCTAGCGTTTTTTGAAGCAAAGCTCCCGATCAACTCCTTGTAGTCCATAGTATCTAATTTTTCACTTTCAATAGATATTGTCGCCTACCCGTTTAGCTTTTCTTGTGACATTGTAGAACGTAAACAGGTATTCAACAACTTCAAATTTGAGAAACTTCTTTCTGCCGATGTCACGGTTACCGTATGATTTATAGCATTAGGATAAGTAGTATTGTGTTGGAAGATATGGTCTAAAACATTAAAAAGGGTGTCAACGTGTCTCGATAAAAATGTATCAATCAACTTCAACTCCGTACACAATTCCTTAGCATCAATATCGGACTCTCCTGCGTACTTCAATGCATATATCATATGTTTTTGACGGAATTCTGCATTAACACCTATTTCATTTGCAATTTCTCTAGCTTCATCAAGCGCCTTAGAGAACCCCGCTTCTCTATAATTCTTAAAGAATTTAATCAATTTGTCCACTTCATCAATAGCAAATGACAATATGTGCCAAAAATTCAAAATCACCAAGTTCATACTCTTCTAATGATTTAGCTTCACTTATGATCTTAGCATCTTTATTCGTCTCCCTAACTTCTCGCAAAGCTTTTCTTACATCTGCAAGTTGAGTTCTTATAGGCTTAATACTATCTATACGACTTTCCCAACGCGTTATGATTTAAGAGTTAATCCTTTAACATTGTCTTTCAAAATTTCCACCTATTAATAGAATGGGCAAAGATAATATATATAACCGTTGTATTGTTCCAAAAAATTCTTTAGACTTAGTAATTGTGTTAGTCATGTCACAATATGCTAGATTTAGACTATGACAACCACAAGCACTATAGAAAGCTCTATGATTTTTTTCTAAAAATCTAGTTTGAACTCCTTTGTTTTTTCCTCTCATGTTTGCCCCATTATCGTAGCCTTCACCATGCATATCACCAATATCAAGACCAAGAGACTCTAATTCCTTACATGTAACTTCAAAAAGTCCTAAACCCGTGGTATCATCAACAACCAAAAAACCTAAAAACGAGTCCTCAACGGTCACAAAACTAGAGTTAAAATTCACATACCTCACAATTATGAACACTTGCTCTTGGTGACTTGTATTAGGCGTGCAATCGAGGATGATGGAGTAACACTTTGCTTGCTTAACCTTCTTGATGATTTCAGTTATAACTTTATCCGCTAATAATTATATCAACTTGTTTTGAATATTGTGGCCGAGAAAGTGTACATGGCACTCTTCATTTAAAACACGGCGCACGTGTTCTTTCATAAACGGGTCAAACTCTTCTAACATCTCAACCAAACCCAAAAAGTTTCCATTGCTTTTTTTATACAACTTCTCATTTGACCCACAAAGTGTTAAGCCATATTTTGCAAGAAATTTCACAATTGCAACAATCCGTAAAATGACTTATTTCCAAAAATCTTTTTCTTTTTTAAATTGCTCATATGCTAGTTTGTTAATTGTTTCTTTGCAATTCAACCTTTGGTGCAATTCAAACCATTCATTCATATTCTTCAAATGTTCTAAACCAACTTCATGTTCTTTAAGTCTACCACTAGCATGTCTCCAATCCGTATAACCTTCATCATCCAAGCCACCTTTCGGATGCCCCGTTCTAAAAACTTTACAACAAAAACAATAGAGTTTTTAAAACAATAGAATTATAGTGTACATATTATTAGAAAGATTATTAGTCTCAAAATTTATCCAAAAATGCAATATTCGTCCAAAATTTACCCAAAAAAGCAATCAAACATTAATAATACCCATACCACGAGTCCATGATCACTACCCAAAAAAACAATCAAACATTAATTAACTAGTTGATGCCCCGCCCGTATTGCAGGGCGATAGCTGAATAATTCTCAATCAATTAGAAAAACACAATTATAATTTTGCTAGATAAAAAACTAAAACGATGATAAGACCGTAATTTTCGGCTCAGGACAAAAATGTAAATTTTCAGGACTAATACGCGAGTGTTAGACAACTCTTTGACACGAAAAAAAATTAAATGGAGTAAACCAATTAAAACAAAAAACTTTTATAGTTTTGCTAAAAAATAAAACGATGGGAAAAGCGTAATTTTTAACCGAGGGCGAGATGATAATTTTAATTCAAGGATGAAATCGTAAATTAAAAGGACCAATGGGGGAGTGTCAGGCACCTGCCGGCATGACTGCAAATTTACACTCGGGGAAAATTGTAATTTAACCAGGAAAACAAACAAAAACGATGGAGAAAATGTAAATTTAAGTTGGGGGAAAAATCATAATTTGGCTGTGAGAAAAAAAAAAAAAACTAATGGCAAAACTCTAAATTTAAACGGGGCAAAATCGTAATTTTTAATCGAGGGCAAAATTGAAATTTTTAGCTGGGAGCAAAAGCGTACGTTTATTTTTAAGTGGGGTGTAAAAACATAATTTTGAACTGATGGCAAAATCGTAATTTTAAGGAAAAAAACTAACGGTAAATGTGTAAATTTAAATGAGGCATAATCGTAATTTTTAACCGAGGGCAAAATCGAAATTTTTAGCTGGGAGCAAAAGCGCAAATTTATTTTTAAGTGGGGGTAAAAACATAATTTTGAACTGATGGCAAAATCGTAGTTTTAAGGGAAAAAACTAATGGCAAAAGTGTAAATTTAAACAAGGCAAAATCGTAATTTTTAACCGAGAGCAAAATCGTAATTTTAAGGCGGGATAAAATCGTAAATTTGCTGGGCCAATAAGAAAGTGCCAGGCAGCTAGCACTGTTGACTATGCCGCCCATTTAAACCAATAGGGGGCAGGAACTATTCCCGCCGACACTTTCATTTGTAGCCTGGCACTGTTGACTGACTATTCCGCCCATCTAAACCAATAGGGGGTAGAAACTATTCCCGCTGACACTTTCACCACCTGACACTATTGACTATGCCGCCCATTTAAACCAACGGGGGCATGAACTATTCTTGCCAGACACTTTCATTTCATTTGTAGTTGTTGAAAATGAAAATGATACCCATACGACGAGTCCATGATCGCAAAAGAATTTAAATGGGCCAAATGGGCTATAATACGGCCCGAGCAACATGTTTGCAGAATTTAGGGTTTATAGCGCCGCAAGCGACACACCTTCTTGCCTCTATTTATCTCTCACCATCTTCGCAACCTCTCATTCATCTCCACTCCAATCTCCCGATCAACAACTCAAGTTAGTTTGGTTTTCTTCACCTAATTCGATTTGTTTTTTTTAACTTTAAATTACGTCGATTTATTTTTGTTCTTTTTTTATAAATTAATATTGCTATGAGGAAGATGTATATGCTCCAGAAACATGATTTAATCATGTCTGTGATGGTAGCAATACCTCTAAGAAGTTCTGAGCTATAAATTATATTGTTTAGAAATTGATAAATATATATTGTTTTGAAATTGTTAAAAAAAAGAAGGCGAGGTGACGATAAAATTCAATGGTCTGTCAATCCACTGACAATATTTGATTGATGTTAAACATTGAATCCCGACAGGTTCCGATCGCTTCTGTTTTTATTTTTATTTTTTTTTAAATTGATTTTGTGTTTTAAACTAGGCATATGATGAATCTCTATAAACAAATGGGTAATTTGCGTCTGAAAGCATTTCCTTGATGTTACATCACCTTGGAGAACTGATGCTTGTTTTTATCTAACTTTTTTTCTTCATTTTTTGTTTTGATTTTCTTCGATCTTTGTTTTTAATATATTTTTCATTTATGAAGTTTTGATTGTTTTATTGTTAAAATGTTTGTTGCTTTGCTTTGTTTGAAGCCTATGTTGCGTAACCATAACTTTTTTTTTTGTGATTCTAGGATGATATTAGCATGTTTTCTGTGTAGATATCACGCCACAAGCAATGAGGCTCAAGTGGTTGCTAGCCTTTGAAAGCACCCTTTACGATTGGACTCTTAAGAATATAAATAATTAAAACATATATTAAAGTAAATAAACTTTTAGAAAGATGGAATACGTTATTAAAACATGAATATAGACTGAAAAATAGAAACCAATCAAGAAGTAGACCTGGCAAAATTGTTCGGGTCGGTTTGGGCCATGAGTCAATCGGTTTGGGTCAAAGCGGGTCAGTTAAAAAATGCGTTGTTTTGGTTTGAGTTGAAATGGGTTCAGGTCAGAACTGGTTCAGGTCAAAACGAGTCTAGGTCAGATAGGGTTTCAGGTCAATTAAAAATGCTTTTAAAAAAAAATAGATCGAACATAAAGGGGCAATTTTGTCGGGTTGAAACGAGTCCGGATCGGTTCGGGTTGTGTAAGACCGTGCAGACGAGGCTATGTGACTCTAGAGTTACGAACATGCAAAAATGCTTAGATGCGTAAAGATCACTGAATATTAAAAAAGTTTCGAATGCAAAACCTTAACTGTAGTCAAGATTGTTAAAAATAGATTGGGACACAAAACCTTAAAAAACATGGTACAGAACTGAAAATTCATAGTAACGGATTAAAAGACGACCAAATCTAACTCTCTTTCTGCTCCCTCGGCTTACGGATCGTACTTCTGACGGTCACTTCACTATCAGTACTGCAAAAAAACACATGGCATGTGTTTTAGGGATCTATGAAATGCTTTGGTTTGAGATACATACGGTTTCGTTTTGGCAGTTTAACGGTTCATGGAAGAGGTTGTGTAAGCTAAACCAGCCATTTAACTTTTATTGTTATTTACATGGAACAGGTTTCGTTTTGGCAATTTAAATGGCTAGTTTAAAAACTAACAGGGTTGAAAACAAATGTTGGTATAAACACTAAGCGTTTGGTTTATTGTTTCTAAAAACTATAGGCAGCAGTTCGGCCAAAAATTTTAACCAAAACTGGCCAAACCTTTATGAAATGCTAATGGCCAAATTTCTCAACACTAGACTCAGTAAAGAGTTCTTGATTAAAGAACTGGACCAAAGTGTTAAATATATGCTAAAACTGAAATGTATCGATGGTTAGCCGAACGATATCACAGGTTGAAGAGTTCAACAAAATGTACTGATCTTTTATATATTTTTATATTTATCGAGATACTAAAATTTTTTAATACAACAAAATGAATCGATTCTTTTATATATTTTATTATTTATCAAGATACTAGACTATAAAGGGATTGTTTTTTTTTTACTCAAGGGATTTGTTTTAACTTCCATACACTTCTACATCTTCACTTCTACATGGACTCTTCATCTTTTACTTGTTTGATGCTATCATAATCTCATTTAATTTCTATAAAGGGGCACCATTTCAACTCAAATCTGAGTTCCTTTTTTATCAAAAACCAGTAATAATCAAAACTTGAACAAATAATAATCAATTATTTGTGAAATAAAATAACAAACACAAACACATCCAAATAATCAAAACTTAAACAAATAATAATCAACATCAAACAAAAAACAACCTGCCAGTAGACAAAATAACTCTTCAGAAGGCACCGAAACTCCTGCACGAACCACAAAACGACGTCTTCGAACTTTCAAATCCTTTTATACGGAACAATTACCAACTCCTTCACAATTATGAACATCGATGATGAAAACGTAACCGACATGTGATTCGATTCAAATCTAATTGAACACGATGAATTAATCTTCTAATTTAACCCGCTTCATAGAAGATGATGTTCAGAGAATCAGAGTTCAGACGTTCTCATCTTCTTCACCCGTGGTTTTTCTATTTCAAACCCTAACGACCCGTTTGACCCGTAATTTTAATTTAATAGACCCACTTTGACCCGTTAATAAGAGCCTTTACTTTTTAAGTGACCCACTTTGACCTCCTTGTCTAAATTATTTGACCCAAAACAACCTATTGTAGTTATTTGACCCACAAGGGGCTGATGGGCTAGGCATTGGTGATGCGTTGGGCTTGGGCGGTGCATTGTTGACAACCGAGGTTGGAGAAAAGATTTCCACATTAGCGGTGTCGTCTAAAAATAATGATAGAGGCAAAGATGTAGGGTCGGTTGACGACTTACTTCCAACAAATGGAAATTCAATTTCTTCAAAACATGCATGGCGAGTCACATATGTTCTAGATGTGATGGGATCAAAACAATGGTATCCCTTATACTGAGAGGAATAACCCGAGAAGATGCACAGTAGACTATGTAGAGATAATTTGTTTGGTGCATAATCACGTAGGCACGGGTAGACCCGGCAGGAAAAAGGACATAAATTGTTGTAAGACAGTTTGCGATCAAACAAAGTCTCGGAAGGTCACTTGTGACCCAAAACAACCTATTGTAGTTTTTAAATTTAAATGGTTAAAACTGACCCATATAATAGTTTTTGGGTCAGAATTGCCCCCTCTAGTTCTGAAGCACGATGTGGTCGAAGAACGATATGCAAATCATCAAACAAAGTCCATTATCAGTAATTGTTGTGTTGGGCTCTGCTGTGTCTTTTATTTACCATGAAAACCGAATGCAGAGAAGACTTTTTGACCCTGTGATGTCAAACTTCCCTTTCCAACTTTGATATATTCACGGTGTGTATGGTAAATGTTGTTGATTTTATATATGAGAGAGTTTATTTGATATATAAACTCTCTATTAGTTACTCATTCAACTGACTTGAAACATGTCTCATACCTTGCAATGGTTTGAGTCCATAACCCTAAGCGTAAGGTTTGAGTCCATAACCATAAGCGTAACCAAACTCTGGTTATGGTTATTCGGTTATGAAGTCGGTTATAGTTCGATTTTGGTTAATATCGGTTAATTAACCAAGCAAGTTTTGAAATAAATAGGCACATGCATTAGGGGCATACATCGGTTGGACTTAGCTTGGGTTGATAACCAAGAGACCAAGATTACACTTTTTGGTTAAAGTAGTAAGGTAACTCTCAACGACAAAAAAAAAGTCATTACACCTCAGCTTTTCATCAAAACAATGGGTATGTACATCAAGATCCTTTTGTTACTAACATATTTTTTTATCTTAGTAAAAACCTCTATATAGTTAACATAACCGATTGATCAGTTAATCAAAGTTTCATAACCATCGATTATCAGTTAATAGCGGTTCGGTTATGTCAGTTATGGTTCGGTTAGGTCACGTCCTAAGTTTTAAAATACTATTATTTATTACAATTAATAAGGATTTTAAGAGTATATTAGAGGATACTTGATTTTTTTTTTTTTTTTGAAAGGTGAGAGTCTACTTTGGTTGTGAGAGCAACTCCCACACCCCCCAAACCGGGGGGCCCTAGCCAAGTCTGCCCAGACTACGTTGTCTTAACCGGGCCCGCACTGGTTATCAGACTTGGTTACGGCTTTCCCCCGGAAATCGTTCTGCCTCCACACGAAAAGCCTCGCTAGAGTAACAGCCGGATAAAAACCGGGGGCGGGCTCAGGCTCAGGCCCGCGGTCCTTTGTGTCCACGGGTCTCCTCGCCCTCATTGCCCTTACCCCCAAATGCAACAGGTGGGGATCGAACCCGGGTCTCCAAGGAAACCCAAAGTTCTTTCCACCACTCCATGACAAGTGGGGGTTTAGAGCATACTTGATTAAATCATTAAATTCTTACTGACACTTATACATCAATTTATGACCAGGAGAACTTAATAGTATATTATAGCATACTTGATTAAATCATTAAATTCTTACTGACACTTATACATCAATTTATGAAGATTTATGATCAGGAGAACTTAATAGTTGGGTAAAATATAAATTAATTCTTATAAAAGACTTGATTAATTTGTTAGTTTGATATTTTATAGACTACTATATCCTTTGAGATTATAACTCTATAGCATTGCATACTTTGCAGCAACCATGGCTGATCCTCCAAATCATTTCTTCAAGTTCATTCCACCAGACTCAAAGTTTAACCTCGTAAGCTTTCTATGCATAACAAACTTGTACATGTTTCCAGTTATTTACATCTCATCAAAGCAACTAATAGATATCTTTTAGTATACTTCAAACACTCTATCTTTGATCATGCATAGGCATTGGTTTATAATGAATTAAAGGTAGAATAGTATGAAGTAATCTGGAGATAGATGAAAATATAAAATAGTTATAATAATACATACTTTCTCTATATACAGTCAATTCCAAGATCTTTTTTGGCGAAGTTGGACGGATGGAGAGGTAAGAAAGCAACACTGAGACGAGGGTGTCACAAATGGGCGGTGCACATTGGCGACAGAGGGGTTTTTGGTGACGGTTGGAGGAAGTTTGTGGTGGAGAATGGAGTGCAAGAGTTTGACATTATTGTGTTCAAACATCAAAGAAACATGGTGTTTGACTTTTTTGTGTTTGACCCATCTACATGTGAAAGACAATATCCAGATTTACCTGACAATGTAGAAGTCTCTCTCCCAGAATCTGATTCACTTCACACACATGGTAATCTCAGTTCTGTTTTTGCTTTTATAAATCGTACATTACTTATTCTTGTAGTTTTGATATGTTGATTAGAGATGTCAAAGAGGCTCAAAAAGCGCAAGTGGACTGACTATTCATCTCAAAGCAACGATAAACGTTGTTTTGTGACCATAATGACACCTTATTTAACCAGAACAACAAGAATGGTAAGTCAGCTCAACCAAATCTTAGGTCAACCAAACAATGTTTAACTTAAATATGGTACTAGACTTATGACTCTGAAAACAAAGTACAAATGTAGTTGGTTATACCTCGTTTTGCAGCATGTTCCAATGAAATTCGCTAGATCAAACGGATTAACTACCAAAGGATTGCGTACACAAATAGTTTTAGTGGATGAAGCAAAGAGGACATGGCCAGCAACACTCCATGTGAAGAGAGATCAAATTCGTTTAACGGGTTGGCGTAAACTCATGATAAAAACCGACTTAAAAATTGGGGATGCGTGTATGTTTAAGCTCGTAGAGGATGGAGAAGTGCCCGTTTTCAGTTTCTATAGTACGTTTCTCTCCAACTCCTTTGGACATATTATTTACTAAAGGCAGGACCTATTTGGACACCCTCCTTGCCTATTTGGACACCTTTAAGCCCTAGACGCCTCGTATAGGCCTATACGAGGCGTATAGGGTTACATCAAAATCAGTGCCTGACTCATGTCACTTCTGGTTTGACCCCTTCAAGACGCCTCGTATAGGCCTATACTAGGCGTATAGGACCCTTCGTATAGGCCTCATATGTGACCCTTTGCCCCTTATATGCCTCGTATAGGCCTATACTGGGCGTCTTGAAGGGTTTTTTTTTTTTTTTTTTTTTTTTTTTTTTAACAAACATTTTATACAATATTAATCGTTTTAGCAAACTTTTATACAAAAACAAGTTTTTTTATTTTAAATAATTAATATTAGGACCCCTCGTTGGTTTTTTTTAGTTGAAAAATAGATGTTTTGGTAGGGTAATTTGATTGTTTTTTGAGGGTGATGTTTTTTGAGTAAAAAAATGGTGTATAGTATAAGTCTAGTATAGGTCCCATATAGGTCTTGTATAAGCCTATAGGCCTAAACGGGACCTAAACCACACCTATAGTCCTATACGAGTGTTGTATCTTATCCAATAGTCTAATATCGTATTGTATTGTATCGTATCATATCGTATCGTATAGTATAGTATAGTATAGTGTAGTATAAGTCTCGTATAGGTCTTGTATAAGCCTATCATGTTGTATCGTATCGTATAGTATAGTATAAGTCTCGTATAGCTCTCGTATAGACCTATATGGGACCTATACGAGACTTATACTATACACTATACGATACAATACGATACCATACTATACGATACAATACGATACTATCGTATCATATAGTGTAGTATAGGTCCCTTATAGGTCTTGTATAGGCCTATCGACGTATACGGGCGTTGTATCGTATCGTATAGTGTATAGTATAAGTCTAGTATATGGCCCCTATAGGTCTTGTATAAGCCTATAGGCCTAAACGGGACCTAAACCACACCTATAGTCCTATACGAGTGTTGTATCTTATCCAATAGTCTAATATCGTATTGTATTGTATCGTATCATATCGTATCGTATAGTATAGTATAGTATAGTGTAGTATAAGTCTCGTATAGGTCTTGTATAAGCCTATCATGTTGTATCGTATCGTATAGTATAGTATAAGTCTCGTATAGCTCTCGTATAGACCTATATGGGACCTATACGAGACTTGTACTATACACTATACGATACGATACTATCGTATCATATAGTGTACTATAGGTCCCTTATAGGTCTTGTATAGGCCTATCGACGTATACGGGCGTTGTATCGTATCGTATAGTGTATAGTATAAGTCTAGTATATGGCCCCTATAGGTCTTGTATAAGCCTATAGGCCTAAACGGGACCTAAACCACACCTATAGTCCTATACGAGTGTTGTATCTTATCCAATAGTCTAGTATCGTATTGTATTGTATCGTATCATATCATATCGTATCGTATAGTGTAGTATAAATCTCGTATAGGCATTGTATGGGCCTATGGATGTGGTATCGTATCCTATAGTATCGTGTTGTATCGCATCGTATCGTATAGTATAGTGTAGTATAAGTCTCGTATAAGTCTTGTATAAGCCTATCGTGTTGTATCGTATCGTATAGTATAGTATAAGTCTCGTATAGGCATCGTATAATTAATATTAGTGTTATTATAATTAATATGAGTTTTTTATAATTAATATTAGTGTTATTGATATTAATATGAGTTTTTTTATAATTAATATTAGTGTTATTATAATTAATATGAGTATTATTATAATTAATATGAGTTTTTTATAATTAATATGAGTTTTTTTATAATTAATATTAGTGTTATTATAATTAATATGAGTTTTTTATAGTTAATATTAGTGTTATTGATATTTAAAAAGAGAAAACAAAAAAAAAACCCTTCAAGACGCCCAGTATAGGGCTATACTGGGCGTCTATGTGGACCAAAAGACCATTATACCCCTGAATTAGGCCTATACTGGGGGCAATTCAGGGGTTTAATGGTCTTTTGGACCCTTCGTATAGCCCCAGTATAGCCCTATACTGGGCGTCTATTTTTATTTTTTTTTGTTTTTTCTTTTTAAATATTAAAAAAAGAAAACAAAAAAAAATAATAATAGACGCCCAGTATAGGGCTATACTGGGCGTATACGAGGGGTCCAAAAGACCATTATACCCCTAAATTAGGCCTATACTAGGGGCAATTCAGGGGTTTAATGGTCTTTTAGACCCTTCGTATAGCCCCAGTATAGCCCTATACTGGGCGTCTATTTTTATTTATTTTTTTGTTTTTTCTTTTTAAATATTAAAAAAAGAAAACAAAAAAAATAATAATAGACGCCCAGTATAGGGCTATACTGGGCGTATACGAGGGGTCCAAAAGACCATTATACCCCTGAATTAGGCCTATACTGGGGGCAATTCAGGGGTTTACTGGTCTTATGGACCCTTCGTATAGCCCCAGTATAGCCCTATACTGGGCATCTTGAAGGGTTTTTTTTTTTTTTTTTTTTTTTTAAACAAACATTTTATACAATATTAATCGTTTTAGCAAACTTTTATACAAAAACAAAAAACTTTTTTTAAAAAAACAACTCAAATTACCCCACCAAAACACCCATTTTTTTACTCAAAAACAAAAAAACTTTTTTTAAAAAAACAACTCAAATTACCCCACCAAAACACCCATTTTTTTACTCACTCAAAAAACATCACCCTCCAAAAACAATCAAATTACCCTACCAAAACATCCATTTTTCAACTCAAAAAAAAAACCAACGAGGGGTCCTAATATTAATTATTTAAAATAAAAAAACTTGTTTTTGTATAAAAGTTTTGCTAAAACGATTAATATTGTTAAAATGTTTGTTAAAAAAAAAAAAAAAAAAAAAAAAAAAACCCTTATATACGCCTAGTATAGGCCTATACTAGGCATATAAGAGAGGCAAAAAAGACCAATTTACCCCAGTATAGGCCTAAATCAGGGGCTAAATGGTCTTTTTTCCCCTAGACGCCCAGTATAGGCCTATACGAGGCGTATACGAGGCAAATAAGACAAAATATGACATAATCAGAGATTCTCTTGGAAATTGAAAAAGGCTATACGCCTCGTATAGGTCTATACGAGGCGTCTTGAAGGGTGTCCAAATAGGCAATAAGGTGTGTAAATATGTAGACCCTTACTAAAAGAACCCACTTTTCTTACTAATCAGTTATTTCATTTCTCAACTTTTACTCATGGAGTCCGTATAGCCAACCTCTTTTTTTGTATGTTTACACATTAACATGGTTATTCAGGTCTAGGAAAGAAGAAAACCAACAACCATGTTCAAGTAAAGAAGGAGAGTAGATCTAAGATAAAGATAAAGAAGAAGACTAGCTCGAGTCTCGGCAATCATCCTTACTTTATTTTAACTTTGAAGCCTTCTTATAGAGAATGGGGATTGGTAACTTCTATAAACCCTAGATGAATCTCATGGTAAACAAAAATTAATCTATTTTGATGATAACCTTTTTCATTTGTAGTGTCTTCCAGTTGAATTTTCGATATCAAATCGTTTAAAAGCAGGAGAAATGATCCTCAGAAACGATAAAGGTAGATCATGGAAAATTCAGCTCAAGAAAAAAGGTGAAAAATATTACAATTTTGGTTGCGGTTTTAGAGATTTCTGGGATGCGAATGGATTAGAGGTTGGTGATGACTACAAGTTTGTGCTCGTCCAGAAGGAGAAGGGCAAGCCTCCCATCATGAATGTTTCTTGTACGAATGATCTTCGATATTTCATTAGTTTTTTTTATTTGTTATTTTATATTGGTGCGTTTTAAGTTTAAATTTCTATTGAACGTATCTCTCCATGTACTCCTTCCTGGTATATTGAAACAAACATGACAGTTAAGTCCATAACAAATGCTATTAGATAATGTGGGGATATCCCACTTAGTAGAGGCACATGCATCTTATATCTCAGGTTAAATCTAGGCAAGGGGAATAGTTTAGGATTATTGGTGTAAAAAGTAACGCTATTAAGTTTGTATGTTTACTCGTTGATTAACTTTATTATCCAGATCTAGAAAAGAAGCCCACCAGCACCCATATGCAAGTAAAGAAGGAGACCGAAAAGAAGCCCACCGACACCCATATGCAAGTAAAGAAGGAGATCGGATCAACTCGTTACTTTATCTCTACTATGAAGCCATATAGCTTCAAACACTCACGTTTGGTAACTTCTTCTAACACCTTAAATTTCGTAAAACAAAAATACTAGCTTGTATATATCATTTTAGTCATTTACATATTGTGAATTTTGTAGAATCTTCCGCCTGAATTTTTGATACCAAATGGTAAAAGAATGGGAGAAATGATTCTTAGAGACGATAAAGGTAGATCGTGGAAAGTTCAGCTCAACAAAAATGGTAAAAACCGATTTTATCTTGGATGTGGTTTTAGAGATTTTTGTGTAGCGAATGGATTGAGGAAAGGTGATTTGTACAAGTTTGAGCTCGTTGAGAACGAGATGGACAAGCCTCCCATTGTGAACTTTTCGTGTAAGCTATTATATTTTCTCGTCTTTGGTCGTTTCAACTACAATACATTAAATTTTCCTTAGGATTATGAGGTCCACACTATGGTTGTAAAGAGATAGTTGTTCGTTAATTTCTTAGTCGATATCATTTTGCTAAAAGATCGAATCAAGTATATGTGACCAAAAAATGCATATTTGTTGCAGTGAACATAGACTCGGTTCCCTCCGGAAAAGAAGACCCCTCATACTGCATTGGCAAAGTGAACACCTACTCCATGGTAATATATTCAAAACATTTAGATGCCAATATAAGAAAAAAAAACACAAGTTGCAATGAATTAACTGTTGAAAATGTGGTCCATGTAGTATTTGCCTAGTAAACTTGCGACGACGAATGGATTACTCAACAAAGAAGAAATGATTCTCAAAAACGACGATGAGAGGTCATGGACCATGGGTATAAAGCGTGAAAGGAACTGTTGTTATATAGTGCGAGGATGGAAAGAATTTTGTGCTGCAAATGGCTTGAAAAAAGGGGATCGTATCAAACTTGAGCTGCTCAGTAATGGTGAAATACCCGTAGTGAAGTTTAAAGGTCCATTAGTTCAGCTAACAAGGCTTGTCTTTCCAGATGGCTAAAAGTTTATAGGTTTATAACTTATTTTGACAAAACGTTTTTTGTTAAAAGTATGTCTCTTTTGTAAAACCATCCAAACGTTAAACGTTTGTATAAAAGTATCAACTAGTTATTAAAATGATGTGTAGAATTTTTAATTAAGAGAAGTATGCCTGGCAAAACAAGCGGTATGTCGGTTAGAATGGGTCGATTTAAAAAAATAGTCATTTTGGTTTTGATCAGAATGAGTTCAAGTCAGAACAAATTGTACTTTAATCTTTCTATACTAATAAACAAAAATCCTTTTTGGACACGTGTCATTCTCTGGTAATTTCTCACTCTTATTTTTTATTTATCTCTTTTATTAAATAATAATAATAATAATAATAAACATCAATTTAACTAAATTTATTTATCTCTTTTGTTTAAGTGATTTCTTTTTTAACTCTAAAGTTTTAATCTTTGGCAATTTAAGTCTAAAGTTTCAATCTTTGGTATTTTAACCCCTTTGATTAATTTAATTTTTCACTTCTAATTCAAAAGTTTTCATCTTTTGCAATTTAAACCCTTTAATTTTTTTTACTTTAAACCCAAAACTTTTCATATTTTGCAATTTAATCTCAACACTTTTTTTAATTTCAGCTTTAGTCTCTTATATATTTTTTTTATCTTTCATAAGTTCTCCATTTAACGTGCCGTTTTAAATTTCCGACTTAACACGCAACGTGAGTGTGCGGTTCAACGTTTTTCATCTATTTTTTTCCTGTTTGACATGTCCGTCGCAACGCGTCTATTTTTCCCTGTTTAATAGGTCTGTCGCAGCGTGCGAGTCAGAGATCGACTTAGTTATTTTTTTTCTCGGTTTTACACACAGGCTCGTGGTCATGTAAGAAACATTTGTCTTTCATCTAACATGATATATAACTAATGAATCCCCTTATGTATGATGTGTATACTGTGTAATATTGAGGAAAGTTTTAATATATTAAACTTTTTAAACTTGTATGAAAATACTATCTATAATAAAGTAAATATAATAATCTATATACTATATAATAAAAAAAACCACTTTAGGGACACTTGTCATTATATTACACTATCTCTTATAGATAATTATTATTATTATTTTAGTTTAATCTCTCTTGCTCTTAATTCTTTTATAAAACATACAACATTTAAAAAAACATAATCTTAATGAATTTCTATAGTTTACGTACAAAGACAATAACTATTTTTTTATTCATAATTGACCTAATGGCTTGCAATATTTTATCTATTATCATATTTATCTTTTACTTTTATTATGAGAATCTCCTAGCTTGATAGATTCATTTAATTTTATTTGTTAGGCCATGCGTAGTCATAACGCCCCTTTGTGGGCGTTATGCGACACGTGGCGTGACACGTCAGCAAGGGGCTTTATGGGGCGTTATGCAATTTGAGGCCGTAGTCATAACGCCCCCGCCTAATCATTACTCACTGAAATTCCGGCTTCTTCTCCGGCCTTCTTCTCCGGCCAAACGCACTAAAAGTCCGGTTATGGGACACAAACACAAAAACAGAGCATTTTATCTATGAGGGGAAAACCAGAAAAAAAAAATGCAGGGACCAAGTTCTCCGGCAACAGTCTTCTTCTCCGGCAACCAAGTTCACCGGAAAAAATGGTGATGATGCAGGGACCAAAGTGTAAAATGCAGGGACCAAAGTGTAAATTCCGGCTTGTTGTCCGGCCTTCTTCTCCGGCTTCAGGTCTTCTTCTCCGGCTTCAGGTCATCTTCTCCGGCTGAAATTCCGGCTTGTTCTCGGTCTTCAGGTCCGATTTGCGTTATCCAAGGTTTGAAAAGCACCCCTATGGCGCCGCGATAAATCTCGCGCCTCCCCCAAATTTTTGAAACATGGCGCCGATGGTTTTGGTGTTCCCGGCGTTTTTGGGGCGCTATGCATGCTTTGGGCGGTATATGGAGCCCCACTACGTATGCTCTTATAGATGAGGACTTACTGTTATTTCTCTTAATTTTAATTACGAAATCTATATCTATCTATACTTACTATATAATAAAAAAACTACTTTAGGGACACTTCTTATTATATTAGGCCATCTCTTATAGATAATTATTATTTTAGTTTAATCTCTTCTAATTAATTATAAAATTATTAGTTTAATATCTTATGGATAAATATTATTAGTTTAATTTCAGTGAGTTTTATATATTCATAAATCTTAAATATAAAACAACTTATTTCACTCTTCCATATTTAGGCCATACACTTTTCTTTGTTATTTCACTTTACTTCATATTTAGACTATATACTCTACTTTAGTTCAATTTCTTTATAGTCTATTACTTTACTCCATATTTAGACCATATACTCTACTTTAGTTCAATTTCTTTATAGTCTATTCGGTTAACTTTATACTCGGTATTTCATATCCACCTCCCCTTTTATAGTGTTGTTTGTCACATTTGTAGCGTTGATTATCGATCCATGATATGAAAACAAATTATGTTATCGACTGAAACAACCGATGATATGAACATCTATCTATACTTATAATAAAAGAAACCAATATGTGACACGTGTCATTCGTTAGAGACACCTATTTTTGGGGTTTTCCGCCTTTCTTTTATATTTATTATTTAGTATATAAATTAGATTTTTTACTATTATTAATATTTTTATTATTTTTCAAATATATTGATTACTTAAAATTTATATATAAGACTTTATCCAAAATTATATTTATTTAATACATTGTTAATCCAAAATTATATTTATTTAATATACTATTAATCTAAAATTACATTTATTCAACTCGTGTAATACATGGAGTTTTTAAAGATTTAACTTTTTTATTATTTGGTATATAAATTACAATACACGATGTTCTTAAAAATGTAATATTTTTTTATTATTTATTATATAAAATTATATTTATTCAACCCGTGTAATAAATGGGGTTTTTAAAGATATATTGTTTTATCATTTAGTATGTAAAATTATATTTTTTTCAACCCGTGTAATACACAAGGTTATAACCTAGTTATTAATAACTATAAGTTATTTGAGTAAAATCCAAATATGTTGAGGAGTCACAATGATGAAATATATTATTTTCCTAGTATAGTAATCATTTATGATAAATCAACGAGATGAGGAGTCACAATGATGAAATATATTATTTTCCTAATATAGTAATCATTTATGATAAATCAACGAGATAATTGTATTCAATACAAATTTCAAAAGTTTATTTGGGACTTTGAGCCAAGTCGTGTTGAGACAGGTTAGATTTGAGTTTGAGCTCGAATTTAAATGAGGCAGTTTGGTTTGGCTCGATTATTTTTTCGAGCTGAAAAATTGAGCTCAAGCTCGGCTCGTAAAAACTTCAAGCCAACTTGACCTCAATCGAGCCGGCTCGTTAAGGGTTTTTTTATTTTTTATTAAATTTTTGTACAATTTTGTTGCCATTTTCATTCAAAAGCAAAATCTAATAAGATTTTTCAGTTAACATCGATCTTTTTGTCTTTTTCCTTACTTTTAATGAAGGACAAATGGTCATATTTTTTTAATTTGTTATAATAGAACGTTAAAAGATCATTTTGCTCTTCATTAAATAAAGATAAAAAAAACTAAATATTAACTGAAAAATCTGACTAGATTTTGATTTTGGATGAAAATGACAAAAATTTGAAACCACAAGAAACCAAATTGAAAAGGTTTGAGTTTTGGATTAAAGTGGCAAAAGCGACCAAACCTCAAGGACCATTTTGGTAGTTTACTCTAACAAATAATTCAAATTTAAGTAAAAAAATTATTGTAGACCACATTGGTAATATTACATTGTGAGATACATCTTTAATATAATTTATAAATTTGTATATATTTTTTATACAACGATGAAGGGTTTTTTTTTTTTTTGTAATTGAAAGGAAAACTACAATAAAAGAACATCAAATGCATTGATTCTTGATATAAAAACAGAGGAAAATAATGAATATATGAAAATCAAAGAAATAACTAACAAAATAACAATTACCAAACTAAAAACATACACTTGATTTATGAAATAACTGTTCTTCGGAATTAAGATTACACGATATAAAATTTTAAAAAATAAAACATCAACTAAATATAATAGAGAATGGAAGTGGTTACCGTTGATGAAGTGATCAGATGTTCAAGCAGGGGCGGACCCACATTGGTGCCACCGGGGTCCCCAGACCCCAATCTTTTTAAAAAAAATAGTAGATTCGGTATATTAAATTGTATATGGACCCCATAAATACAATTAGGTGGCAGTGGCGGACCCAGGAATTTTTTCCTAGGGGTGCGGAATATCTTCAAAGATTTTAGGCCTCTAGCTGTATAAAAATATCGGTTTATAGCGGGTCGGGTCGGATCATGTAAGACAAAAGAACATCAAACTAAAATTTATAAATCATAAAAAACACGTCAAAACGTCATTACAAATTACAAACGTATTTAAATTTGTGCCCTACAGGTTTTTTTTTTTTTTTTTTTTGACATATATCCAAATATCATCTAAAGATACTAAACACGCCATAAGTTCATTACATTCTTACTCATTGTTCCTAACACGTATAATTTGCTTCATAAATTCATAAAACAACACTAAACACTTAAACAAAATAAACAGTCATGTTCAACCATAGCCCATAACTTTCAATTATATTTTTAAACATTCAAGCCCTAATATTAAATGTTGATTACTTGTAACTGATCATTTAAACAAACAAAGCTATAAATAAAACAACAAAATCATTTAACTACAAGTCTAGAACAACAAAAGAATCAAAAAAATATAAAAAGATTAAACCCTTACACATCTATATTTTCTACTAATCATCACATAAAACAAAATAAATATATAAATAAATAAACCATACTAGTTCTATATTGGAATTCTAACGTAGTATGGGTTGGTCCAACCGGAATTTTGGTTTTTCCGGTAAAAAAAGCCACCGGGTCGTGAGCAGTGGCGTCAAGTCGGTGGGAGTTTTTTTAGGGGCGGGATTTGAAAATGGAAAGGGTGGATGGGTTTGGGTTATTTTATTTAGTTCAAATTTCTTAAGGTTAGGTTTGGGCTTGTGTTAATAAAAATTGATTACAGATTGGGCTTTGATTGGATTAAATAATTAAGTGAATAAGTGGTTAATAATTATTTTTTTTTCTAAGTGGGGCGGTTGAAAATTTTCAAGGGGTGCGGGTGAAAAATTCCAAGGGGTGCGGTCGGGATTTCCGGCGAAAAATAACATTAAATTTTTTTTTTCATGGGGTGCGCCCGCCCACCCTTGGCTTGGGGTGGGTACGCCCTTGTTAGGTGGACACCATAGAAATAAAAAGAAAGTTGGTGTAGTGGTAAATCTCTCTCTTTTCCACCAAGGGGTCATGGGTTTAATCCTTGATAAGCCCATTTTTCTTATTTTTTTTAAATCTAGTTCAAACGTCACTTTAACTCGACCCGAACGAGGACCGACCCGAAAATGGACCTCATTGAAATAAAATCCTGGGTTCGCCACTGTGTTCAAGAAGTTGATCTTTGCGATGATCGGAATCTTCTGCATAATAATTGTGAAAGAAGGTTTGAAAGAGAGTAGATGACTATGATATTAGCTTTAGGAGTTTATTACAATTTATTATAGATTAGGAAAGTAATTAATTTCGGGTCGGGTATTCGTTTGATTAGATGGATACTCCGAAAATAAAAAGTCAATTGGTTTTGTAGGGTGTGAAAAAAGACTGGAAAAACCAAGTGAGGAAAAACCAGGGAGTGTGAAACATGTCATCCAATGCTTTCTTTTATATAACTAGTGTGTTATACCCGCGTTTCGCGACGGGACGACCCGATTTTTGATCCGATATAAAAGTATGTCGACACGTGTCTTACAACGACTGGAAAACTCGATTAGAAAAGTATTTACAAAGTAAAAAAGTTGTCAGTGTGAATGCTAAAACCTGAGAAAAGGAAAAAAAAATTATGTGGAAATATAAATCAACTTAAGTTTATAGCGACATGTAAATAAAAATAAAGACGTAAAAGTTGATAAAAAGATATTTAGAAAGTTAAGAGGTTGTAAGAGTCAATGCTGAAAATTAAAGGTTATAAGTAAAAAAAAAAACAAAACCACAAAAAGACAGGAAAAAGTGTAACACCCTAGTTGCTATTTAACGGTTTTACATGTAAATACCAACAATTAGATGTGTAGTTAAGACTACACATACTATAAAAATATGGATTTATTAAAACTTTTACTAATCATAACTTATTCGACATAGCGTGATCAGATTCGTCGTTTAAAATTTATGACGAGGCAATGTGCGGAAGCATGTATCTTTATCGTGTTCGGTTCTTCGTTGAGCTTGATCGTCTTCCGGCATCCAAAAAGTATCTACATTTCATAAACATGAAATGCTTTAGTCATATGGGGTTTCAAACGTATCTAAACGAGTCCGGGAAACAAAACTGATTTAAAATGCATTTTTGTACAGGGTCCACCGTAAATTACGGTGGATACCGTAATTTACGGTAGCCCCTGTTTTAAAATACTCCACCGTAAGGCAGGAGATAACTGCCGTAGCGTTTTCAGTCCCCACCGTAACTTACGGTGCCCACCGTAAGTTACGGTGGCCCCTGTATCAGATTCTTCCATTTTGCCGTTTTTGACACGAAAACTTTCGTATCTTTCAATCCGCTTGTCCGTTTAACCTACCGTTTCTTCCTACGTGTTTGTAATTTGATTCTCCATCATATGGATTTAAAATCCGACATCCGGCTTAATACATTTTGAGACTTTTATGCCTTCGGCTTATTACCTTTTTTTACAAAATTTTGACCCGTTTACGCATTTATCAAACAAACATATTTGTTTAATCATTATTTCACATGAACCACCTCAATTCAATATTTTCTACCATGTTAGGTTCTAATTGCGGGTTTCTTATATATTTTTAACCCGTTTTCGCCCGTATGCTTATTTCGATCCGTTAAGGGTATTTAAGTATATTTTAAACATGATTCGCTTTCATTTGTATCTAGCCTTATATTTCCACCTTTCTTACCAAGTAATCTTCCACCACAACTATATTTGTGGTGGATTTAATGTGGAGATCTATATATTCCGAGTTTTACCCCTCGAATTATCATTTTACGGCAAAGACTCATATAAAGTCTTTCAACCCAAGAATTTACATCTTTCACTACCTATACTCATTCTAAGCATTTATTTAATCATAAGACTCGTTTCCAAACCACCTTTAAGGGTCGTTCCTTCGGATTAGCTTACAAGGGCAGTTTGGTAAATTTTCATCCTTCTTTCACTACAAGGACCTTTAAATACTTGTTTGACTCAAAATCCGACCTTTTAACTATAATTCTTGTTTGTAAACCCATGCGCTTCTAAAACATTATAATCATAACTCAATTTATTCGGCTTACCTAAAAGATAACCGAATATCTATATTTTAACCTTGTCTAACTCTTATAAAACTCCAAATTCTACATGATGAGTTGGGTTATAATACATACCTGGCTCGGATCAATATATTGACCCGTTTCAATACCTTGCCTTAGTGGCTGCTAAATGATAGCGCTGTAAACATCCATGTGCTATTTATTCCCTAAAATCATACAACTCGACAACCCATTAGTCGATATTGTCAAGGGTGATAATTTCACCTTTTGACCTGTTTGGTCTAAATGACCAATTATATTAGCGAACCACCTCGTATATATGACTCACTCCGATTTACACCGTGCGGTCACTTTACTTATAATTCCATTTCTTAAAACTTTTCGGCCTACTATGGCTTACGTCATAATTGTCTTTTTCGTAACACGACAAAAGGATATTCTAAAATATATGACTAGTGTAAGATATACTTACCTTGCATCCGAATTACGCTTTTCCTTCATACTTGCTTCGTTTGGCCCACTTCCTTTCCAAGCCTCCACCTAGCTTGTCAAGCGTCAAACTATCATCATAATTCGTAAGACGGTTAGATTAGTCATCATTAATTATGACTATTCCATCTTACGGGTTTTACATCAACATTCACCATTTGATTTCATTTTGGTCAGTTTGACTTTTAAAGGTCAAACTGCCTATTAACATAAGTGATTATATTATAAACCTCGACAATTCATTTAAGCACTTTGTCAAGTATCCGATAGGCATTATTCTTACGCCACCGTTTTAACTACTTTTCAAGTCTAAGTTCATGCTATTATTAACACCAATTTAACTTAGCTCTTGATTATCAAAGTTAATTATTCATTTGTTAGGCAAGAACTAAAGGTTTCTATCTACATGTAAAAACCCGTTTCATCATAGCATTAGACATTTATCCGAACATCTAATATAATCAGCTTCTACAAATTAATTAGTAGACATCATGATTCCAAACACCTATTTATATGAACAAAACACTAGTTTCATCATAATGTACAAAAACCCATTTCAAGTCACATATGAGCATTCACTCGAACTTATAAATTGTTCAAGTATTTTGCTCCAACTATCAAATATGATGATTCTAAGCACATACATATCATCATCTTCACTATTTAGTCAAAACCCACTTGGCTCATACCTGGTTAATTGAATAATCACTAGTTTATGGTACAATTTTACAAGTTTGCATCTAGGGTTTGTTTCTAGACATAGATTCAACCCAATATCACTCATATGCACAACATTCATTCTAGAATTTCGTTCATGCATGTTCATCCAAATTTCAAGATATCACCAAATGATGAAATTCAACATACCTTATGATCTCCTAGCTTGGGTGATCACGAATTTAGTTAAAGCCCCAATTTCCAACTCGATTTCCCTTGGATTTTGATGGATTTTAGTGAGTTTAGGGTTTTGAGAAGAACCCTTCTCCTGGCTCTGTGAAATCATCGACCAAACACACACATATGTGTGTGTTTTGGTGTTTATTTGTTTTAATTAAAAACATCTTTCCCTTTTGCCTCTTTTAGTCCCTCTAGTTCCATAGTTTATAAAAGGGTTATCTCTTTCATGTTTCTTTTATTGTTTTTACAACACTTAACTAACTAGGTTGATATTCCTAGTTACTTAGTGGGTTCAGGGAAGTCATAACCCGTCTTATTTTTAAATCCCGTTAACTCGGGCCTCTTATTATCTTTATTTCCTCAAAAGCTTTTATTCACTTTGTATTTAATATTAGGTTTATCTATTAAATTCCTAATATTCATCGGGTTTACTTTTACCACTAACGGTATTTTACCCATTCATTATTATTAACATGGTTTAATTACCAATCCCGATTTCGGGGTGTTGCAAAAAGAAAGAAAAAAATAGTGCAAGGGGTAAAAACACAAAGTTTAAACGCTGACGAAAACTGTAAATTGCAAAAGAACTTGGTATTTAAGAAACAACACACAAAGCATAAGGGCTGAAAACGTACATTACAAGAGATGGAAAAAAATACGTAAAAAAACAAAACAACAAAAAATTAATGCAAGGGGTAAAAACGTAAAGTTAAAAAGTTGCAAAAGAGGTTGGTATTTAAGAAACAACACACAAAGCATAAGGGCTGAAAACGTAAAAAAAACCCTCAAAACTTGGTAGGAAAAGACAAAAAAAAAAAAAACCTAGGAAAGGACAACACCAACATAGGGTTTTAAGAGTATACTATGGTGTTACACCCGCGCTTCGTGACGGGGCGACCCGATTTTTTATCCGATACAAAAATATGTCGACACATGTCTTACATCAAGTGAGAAACTCGATTAGAAAAGTTTTTACAAAGTAAAAAGGTTGTCACTGTTAATGCTAATCAACTTACGTTTATAGCGACACGTAAATAAAAATAAAGACGTAAAAGTTGTTTAAAAAATATTTAGAAAGTTTGGAGGTTGTAAGAGTCAATGCTGAAAATTAAAGGTTATAAGTAAAAAAAAACAAAACCACAAAAAAGAAAGAAAAAAATTATGCAAGGGGTAAAAGCGTAAAGTTTAAACGTTGACGAAAACTGTAAATTACAAAAGAACTTGGTATTTAAGAAACAACAAACAAAGCATAAGGGCCGAAAACGTATATCACAAGAGATGGGAAAAATACGTAAAAAAACAAAACCACAAAAAAATTGTGCAAGGGGTAAAAACGTAAAGTTAAAAAGTTGATGAAAACTGTAAATTGCAAAAGAAGTTGGTATTTAAGAAATAGCACACATAGCATAAGGGCCGAAAACGTAAATTAAGAAAAAAAAAAAGTTAAATGTTGCTAGGAAAAAAAAAAGAAAAAAAAATTAAAAAAAAAAAAACACCCCACCAACATAGCCTTTTATAGGTTATATAATAGAATATCTAGATTTCATCTTTAACCTTTTAAACAATTGTTTTTTTTTAACGACAATAAATCTCACGTGTAAACCCACCATACTCGGGGCTATGTCCAAGGTCGAGTTCTCGACCGACATGAGACCGTGCCCGCAATGTGCGGGAACCGTATGGAATCCGTAAACTCTTGTACTTCGTCAGGTTCGAACCCAAGATTAAAGCCCTGATTCATCCCTTCACCCAGATGTCCCTTGAAAATGGCTCAAGAGAGAATCGAACATGTGTCTCCACTAGGGAGGACATGTCAGTTTACCACTAGACCAAGTTCCCAGGACCCTTTTAACAACTAATAAGATTGAAATTATATAACTAGCGCCACTCTATCCTCAAGGATGGAGGTAGGGTTTTTGTCCGTCCAACCCTTCCTAGTCCCTAAGCCCTTCCAATAGCTTGCCTTTGGTGATTAGCCTTTTCAGTTTATTGTTGGTGACCTTTACATGTTATCGCTTGCATGTATGTCTATACAATGTGTCATATGTCTCTATTATACGTTTTCACCATTTTTTTGTTTGGTAGCTTACTAAGAATATTTTTAGTGACTGTTTTGATGTAGTTTTTAGAGTTCTATGTTTGTTTTCATTTGACCTATGACTGGATGTATGGGGTTTCATCGAAAGCCTTCTCTCTATCCTTGATATAAAGGTAAAGCTTGCCAATGTCACATCCTTACCAGATGGTCAGACCCCACCAATAGTTTGGCTATGGATGGAATTGTACTTGTTAATTGATAGATAATTGTATAACTAGCAATACTAATGTTAAAAAATAAAAAAAGAATTCACAGAAGGATACTAATTAGCATTAATTAGCTTAATCACCGAATCAGACATATGGGCCACTGAGAAGTCCAGTAAGGGTGGAGGGTATAAGGGTGTTTGAGTTGGGTGTTTGAGTGGAGTCACCGATCGGTGACCACCCCCACTATATTGAGTTGCGTGTTTGAGTTGGAGAGAGGTAGTGAATTTCGGTGAGTGTTCACCGATTGAGGGGGGAGAGTGATGAGAGGAGAGGAGAGAGAGAGGCTCAACCAATCATGTTTTTTTTAATTGGGGGGTGTTTGACTATACCTAGTGATTGGGTGTAAAATGGGGAGTAGAATGGGGAGTTGACATGACATAATACTATTGGTTAGGATTTCACTCAAACACCCTAAGTTGTTTGACTATACCTTCTACCCTAAGGTTTATTTTGAGGGAAAAAGGCCTCTCATTGAAATTGAAAGTTATCTATTATTACAACAAGGTAAGAACTCATTCTATTAGATTGATTTGGTCCAATTTTGACCGATTAGGTCCGATTTTTGACCCATTTTCCCTGATTTTGACCGATTTTGACCACTACCGCCTAGTTTGACTTATTTGCCAAAATCCAGGCGGCAGACTTCCGATGAGCGTTTAATCAGCGCCTAGGCGCGATTTCTGCAACATTGATTCAATGGAATTTAAGGGAATTGGAATTTGAATTTCATCTCTTAAGATGTTTGGTTCACAAAATTTGATGGAATTGGAATCCCAATTCCAATCTTCATGTGTTTGGTTGACAATGGAATTGGAATTGGAATTATGCATGAATTCCTTCAAATTCATTTAACTAAAGAAATTCAAAATCCTTCCTATATGTGAAGGAATTAAAGTAAATTCATTGGAATCTTCGACCGTTTCGACCCACACCGTTTCAACCCGTACCGTTTCGATCCGAACCGTTTCGCCCGAACCGTTTCGACGCGAACAGTTTTGACTCGTACCGTTTCGACACAATTCGAATCGAACCGTCGACGGGAACCGTTTCGACGCGAACCGTTTCGAATCGAACCGTTTCGACGCGAACCGTTTCGAATCGAATCGTTTCGACCTGAACCGTTTGGACCAGTTTTGACTCGTACCGTTTCGACACAATTCGAATCGAACCGTCGACGGGAACCGTTTCGACGCGAACCGTTTCGAATCGAACCGTTTCGAATCGAATCGTTTCGACGTGAGCCGTTTCGACCTGAACCGTTTGGACCAGTACCATTTCGACGCGAACCGTTTCGAATCGAACCGTTTCGACGCGAACCGTTTCGAATCGAATCGTTTCGACGTGAGCCGTTTCGACCTGAACCGTTTGGACCAGTACCATTTCGAATCGAACCGTTTCGACCCGTACCGTTTCGACCCGAACTGGTGGTTGTGGGTGTCGGGGTGATGGATTCCAATTCATTTGACAACCAAATACAACCAAAATGGAATTGAGATTCCAATTCCAACAATTTCCAATTCCAATTGGAATGTTTAAATTACAAATCCAATTCCTTCAAATTCTAATTATTATACAAATTCCAATTCCAATTCCAAATAATTCCGCGAACCAAACGCCCCCTAAAAAAAGAAAAAAATTAAAAGTTGAAGATAATCAACAAAAAAAAGTTGTACGATACCGTTGTTGTTCATACGGTACCCGTGATCAGAGATGAGCAAATGGTACTGGGTAGAAGCACTGAATTTCTTGAACCAAAAGATTTCCAATATCAATTCGGCACCAACTTTTGGTGTATTCTGTATTTGTGTCGGTTTTTACCTTCATGTACCGATACCGAACATGATCGTACCAGTATTTTTTATACTAGTACTGGCTCGATACCGGTTGACATCAAGCTTATCCGAACCCGTGATATTAAAAAAATGATAGATAACTATTATTATAATATTAAAATAATAAAATATTAAGAAAGCTATATATTATTATAATATTAAAATTACTATTCATTAGTTTCTGTTTTTAATTATATAATATATAATATATAATATATAATATATAAATATAATATAATATAATAATAATAATAATATATTTAGCTTCTGTTTTTAATAATATATAATATAATATAATATAATATAATATAATATAATATAATTACTGTTATTATTACTACTACTGGTACTACTATTACTAGTATTAGTATTACTTACTATTACTATTATTACTATTACTATTACTATTACTATTTTTATTTTTATTTTTACTTTTACTTTAAAAGCAACACATTTTGGGTCTAAAAAGTCGAATAAGGTTTATTTTGAGGGAAAAGGCCTCTCATTGTATGACTATAAAAAGGCTATGTCGGTGGGAAACTTTTTTTTAATTTTTTTTTCTTTTTTTTTTCTTTTCCTAGCAACCTTTGACTTTTTTTTTTCTTAATTTACGTTTTCGGCTCTTATGCTTTGTGTGTTGTTCCTTAAATACCAACTTCTTTTGCAATTTACATTTTTCGTCAATTTTTTAACTTTACGTTTTTACCCCTTGCACTTACGTATTTTTTCCCATCTATTGTAATATACGTTTTCAGACCTTATGCTTTGTTTGTTGTTTCTTAAATACCAAGTTCTTTTGTAATTTACAGTTTTCGTCAATGTTTAAACTTTACGCTTTTACCTCTTGCATAATTTTTTTCTTTCTTTTTTGTGGTTTTGTTTTTTTACTTATAACCTTTAATTTTCAGCATTGACTCTTACAACCTCCCAACTTTCTAAATACCTTTTAATCAACTTTGATGTCTTTATTTTTATTTACATGTCGCTATAAACTTAAGTTGATTAGCATTCACACTGACAACCTTTTTACTTTGTAAATACTTTTCTAATCGAGTTTCCTACTTGATGTAAGACATGTGTCGACATACTTTTGTATCGGATCAAAAATCGGGTCGCCCCGCCGCGAAGCGCGGGTGTAACACCCTAGTTGAAATAAATATGTTATCTGTAAAAGATTAAGTTTCACCAAATTTGACTTCCTTAAAATAAAACACAACCCCTATCAACAACCACTACCTCTACTTCCTGCAATATATGTTGTATAGTTCATTAGTTGCTTTATCTTCTAGAATACTTGATGTACTAATACAGTTAATATTAGTCTATACGGTTAGTTTTATCATTGTATGTACACTCTATGTATAGAGTGGTTAGTTAGTTGAGGAGTTTAGGTGGTTATTTCAGTTCTCTATATATAGAACTTTAGTGCAAACATAATGATTTGAGCCTGATCCATCACTTTAAAACTTAACATTAGTACACTACATATGTTGTTGATCATCTTTACCTTGGAAATTACCAAGTTCCGGACTTACCTGAGGACATATGACCATATTCACGGCAATGGTCTATTCGGCTTGTATAAAAACAAGTGAGTATATCGATCTCCATTTATGCATGACGTAGTTAGAGGCAAATGATAAAATGAAAAATCTTATGTGTGTTGGAAGTCAGACGACATATTTGCAGCGGAAGTTGATGATAAGTTTGGATTGTAAGTGGAATTCATGTTATCGCAAACAAGAGATCCAAAGTGAATATGCATGACAAAGTGAAATTGATGATCGAAAGAAAAGAAAGGGGTGGACAATTCTTAGTGAAATTAAGAAAGTCTTGATACCGGTTAAAGTTCCCGGTAAATCTAATATATACATAGGATTTGGCGGTTAAGATATGGCGGGTAACTGTTTTGCAGTTATTTTGAATATGGTTTCCCGCTTATCTTCCGGTTATTGATAATCATATCATTAACTAACCTAATAAGCTAAACTAATTATATGTCCGAAATACGAATTAATATACATAAACATAACTTAGTTTAATAGTTCTAACATAACCCCCCTTAAACTAGGTTATGTTTGCGAGACCGATCCAGAACACTCTGATTTGCCTCTTCCACTGCCCATCTTGCATAGTCAAAGTTGAAACGTTTTCTTCGCTTCCCTTTGTTCCAGTCTTCATCGTCGATGCGAGTAAACAACGCAGCTTGTTCCATTCCCGCAGAAACTTGTTGGGCCTCTTCTGCATTTGTTGATACCTCTTGATGACTTCCGATAAACCTTCCTTCTTCAACAACGATCTCCTTGTCCTGCACTTTTCTTTGAAATTGTTTGAAATTATAGTAATACTCTAGGATATCAAGATACATGGCATATGTAGTTCTCATGTAATCTCCGTCTCCATAGTCAAATCCCAGATCCTTTGCTATTGCAGGCCACATGTTCTCCGTTGTTACAGTTTTGTATCCCCCATCCGCGGCTACCAACAAATATAAACTTAGTAGATTAACTTTTCTCTTGTGCGATGCAACTGGTGGAACCGGTCGATTCTTAATTTCCATATAGTTAAATAAGAACCATTTAACTAATTCTTCAAACTTTGAATCAAGCATATGCTTATACTTGACCACAAATTCTCGATCATCTAATAAATTGATGAATGCAACGCAATCTTCAAATTCATTAAATTCCATATCCTTGACAATCATCATATTCCAATCTGGTTCATGTGAGGACAGATCCAGATCTTCGAAATATGAATTTAAATACCTTTCTTTAAATTCATTGTCATGCACGTTTTCTTCAATAATGTTCTGTTTTTCTTGTAACCCAATTTCTTCCTCTCTTGTTAACCCACTTGCTTCGTTCATAGAATTATTAACCGGAATGGAGAACATAGGATAAATTTTACAAGTATCACCGTTCTTGTTAACAGTAAATCCTTGCATGGTTAATTGATCCATGCTCAAAACATTTCGATCTAATTCCGGAGAATAGAAAACGCTTTGAATTCTCATAGTTTCATTTCCGGTTTTGATTTCAACCGAACCAACCCCACGTGTAAACAGAAAATTATTTTCACCGGATTGAGTATCAACCCCTATTATATGCTTAATACGTTTGAACACGTTTAAATTTCCAGCCATATGGTGTTTAAATACAGAACTAACGTACCAAATATCGCTCCATAGCCCTCCTTCGGTACCCACTACGATCATCTCTTGATGATTACTAAAATCTCCTCTTTGATTCTGTATGCCCATGTTCACCGCTTGCCGGATTAACTGAGTCGCCTCATCTGTTTCTTTCTTATTACACTTGTAGATTTGATGCCCTGGTTGGTGACAGTAAAAGCATGTCTTCTCTCGTTGAAATTGCTTATTCTTGTTCTTCATTTCATCCGTGCAGTGTTGACAAGGCAACACAGTGGACGTTGATTTAAGTTCAGTCATCTGCATCTTCCCTTTCGTCGCTCTGATACCACTTTGTTGGAAGTCAGACGACATATTTGCAGCGGAAGTTGATGATAAGTTTGGATTGTAAGTGGAATTCATGTTATCGCAAACAAGAGATCCAAAGTGAATATGCATGACAAAGTGAAATTGATGATCGAAAGAAAAGAAAGGGGTGGACAATTCTTAGTGAAATTAAGAAAGTCTTGATACCGGTTAAAGTTCCCGGTAAATCTAATATATACATAGGATTTGGCGGTTAAGATATGGCGGGTAACTGTTTTGCAGTTATTTTGAATATGGTTTCCCGCTTATCTTCCGGTTATTGATAATCATATCATTAACTAACCTAATAAGCTAAACTAATTATATGTCCGAAATACGAATTAATATACATAAACATAACTTAGTTTAATAGTTCTAACAATGTGTACATAGTTTGCTGAGCAAAAACTGTGTCCACTCGAATTGAGGTTGAAAAAAATTATTTGGTTCTTTGAAAAATCATAGTTTAGTTCTAATGTATTAACCTCCTTCGATTTATTCACAGATTTAGATTGTTGGTACAATAATATTGGTTTTTAATCATATTAAGTTATCTAACACATGAGTTCTTTAAGAAAAGTTAGAAAAATGGACAAAAAGTGATTGCAAGCCAGAGTGGTCAATGCTAGCCTGTACAACACTACTAGAAAATAGGGGGGTTTCCTACCAAAATTTCCGACAAAACCAATTTCGTCGGAAAATTCCGACCATTTTCCGACAAAATACCAACTAAAAAAATAATCTGGTTTTACCGACTATTTTCCTACAATTTACCGACCAAAAAAAAAGAGAAAAAAATTGGTCGGAAAATGGTCGGAAAATTTCCGACTAAGTTCCGACTAAAAAACTAATCTGGTTTTACCGACTATTTTCCTACAATTTACCGACAAAAAAAAAAATTGGTCGGAAAATGGTCGGAAAACCTTTTCCGACTAAAACATTTACCGACTATTTACCGACCATTTTCCGACTAAAACCTTTATTGGTCGGAAAATGGTCGGAAATTTCCGACAAATTTCCGACTAAAATTTTTGTTTTTTTCATTTTTTCAACCTTTAAACATCGTTTTTCCATTCCATCTTTTGTACACATTAATTATACATGAAATACTTTTACTTTACCAACTTATACGCATTGTACATGTTTATACGTGTATGTACCGACTAAAAAACAATTATTCTTTTCATATTTAATTATACCGAGGTGTATATCTATATATATAAACGTATTTCTTGTCTCTATATGTATATGTATGTGTGTATATATATATATATATATGTATGAGTATGTGTTTGTCCAAGTGTACACACACGCATACATACACACATACATATATATACACATACTTAGCATGTTTTAATTAATAGGTCCCGATAGGGTACATACACGTATAAACATGTACAACGCGTATAAGTTGGTAAAGTAAAAGTATTTCATGTATAATTAATGTGTACAAAAGATGGAACGGAAAAACGATGTTTAAATGTTGAAAAAATGAAAAAAACGAAAATTTTAGTCGGAAAATGGTCGGAAATTTCCGACCATTTTCCGACTAAAACCTTTATTGGTCGGAAAGTTGTCGGAAATTTCCGACCATTTTCCGACTAAAACCTTTATTGGTCGGAAAATGGTCGGAAATTTCCGACAAATTTCCGACTAAAATTTTTGTTTTTTTCATTTTTTTCAACCTTTAAACATCGTTTTTCCATTCCATCTTTTGTACACATTAATTATACATGAAATACTTTTACTTTACCAACTTATACGCATTGTACATGTTTATACGTGTATGTACCGACTAAAAAACAATTATTCTTTTCATATTTAATTATACCGAGGTGTATATCTATATATATAAACGTATTTCTTGTCTCTATATTTATATGTATGTGTGTATGTATATATATATATATGTATGAGTATGTGTTTGTCCAAGTGTACACACACGCATACATACACACATACATATATATACACATACTTAGCCTGTTTTAATTAATAGGTCCCGATAGGGTACATACACGTATAAACATGTACAACGCGTATAAGTTGGTAAAGTAAAAGTATTTCATGTATAATTAATGTGTACAAAAGATGGAACGGAAAAACGATGTTTAAATGTTGAAAAAATGAAAAAAACGAAAATTTTAGTCGGAAAATGGTCGGAAATTTCCGACCATTTTCCGACTAAAACCTTTATTGGTCGGAAAGTTGTCGGAAATTTCCGACCATTTTCCGACTAAAACCTTTATTGGTCGGAAAATGGTCGGAAATTTCCGACTAAAATTTTTGTTTTTTTCATTTTTTTCAACCTTTAAACATCGTTTTTCCATTCCATCTTTTGTACACATTAATTATACATGAAATACTTTTACTTTACCAACTTATACGCATTGTACATGTTTATACGTGTATGTATACTATCGGGACACATTAATTAAAACAGGCTAAGTATGTGTATATATATACGTATTTATATGCAAACCGGTACTTTTCAATACGTATTTATACGCAAACCGGTACTTTTCAACTTATATTTACACGCATAACAAACAATAAGACAATAATACATAGCGTAATTAGACATAAATTAACTTAAATTGGCCTTTGGTATGCCTAGGAACGTCTATCCGCTTTTACAGCACGCGAATGGTGATTTGCGGGAAAACTGCTGAACGTTAAGCGGTAACAAACCGGCAACGAACGCGTCACACACTCATCTCCGACATCACTTACGTATTTTTAATCCAAAAAAAAAAAAAATATATCCTATGATATTTCACGACGTTCAGTTGTGAGAACGGGCTTCAAAACCGTATTGGGCCGAGCAAAACGGGCTTGTGGGCCTGGGGCCCAAGCCCAATTAAAAACCTAGCTATTAATACCCATCTATATATGATAAAATCTAAAGTGAATGAACAGTGTTATGTGATTTACCTTATATTCATTTATTAGACTATGGGGTATAGGGCGAGGGTTGGGGCGTGGGTTGGGTACAAATGCCCAAGTCACCACCCCGGGTGAGCTTTGGTTTCGGTGTGGCCTCTTGGGCGGGAGTTTCAGCCCGGGCGTTGGGCATGCCTAGCGGTCCTCCGTGGCCGGCTCTCATTGGCTGGGTTGGCTAGGCTATAGCGGCTAGGTTTAAATTTTAAAAAATAACCGTTTGGCAAAGCCAAACGGTTCACCCAGGTCATTATAAAACCCTCCAACCCCACCGCTTGTCCACATCGCTACCCCAAACCTTCACTCCACCTACCTGAACCCGTTACCCACACTTGATACCGGCACAACGCGATGAAGGGCCGCCAACCCGGTGAGACCCGTTACTGGCCGGAAGCTTTCGCTAGCTACCGGCACAACGTGGGGAACGACCAACACAATTTAAATGCGTGCCAACACAAGTGGCGCGAGCTACGACCGAAGCTCGACCGTTTTAAAGTCTACTACGATAGCGTCCCGGGCGGTGATATAAGTCACGAAGACCGGGTGGCGGTGGCCAACATCCAGTTCCGGGGCAAGGAGCGGAAGCCGTTTGACAAGCTCGCCTTGTTCGAAATCTACCAAACGCTTTAGGCTTTTTTCTACTTTTGTAATCCTTTTTTTTTTGTAGAATTTTGTAATTTTTAGGAACTTTTAATAATAATTTTAGGCTTTTTTTTTAATTATGTGTGTATTTTTTAATTTTAGTTTTTTTTTATTTTTATAAAACTGGCCAACCCACGCGGGCTAGCCACGCCCCGCCATACCGACCCAACACGTCACTTACCAGCGGGGGGCTCGAAGTCCACGTGTCAACCCATGCCCTAAACCCCCACCCCTCCATACCCCACGGTCAAAAACACTAATGCCTTTCGCGCAACGCGCGTCATTTACAAACACTAGTTTTTATAAGTTGCAAACCCTAACACCCCTTTTCTTTTTATCAGCCGCATATACCCTTCTTCTCCTTCCCATTTCTTTCTTCTCTGGAGACCTAATTACACACACACACAAAAATCAATTTTGTCCCAAAACCCTTACACCCACACATCGACGAATGCAGATAGAGAGGGAGCTGACGAGAGAGGGTGTGTGAGACGGGAGAGAGGGTTCGAAGAAGGAGAGTGAGCCGACGATTAATCCGGTAACAGCACCGCCGTTCATGGCAGCGGAGGTGGTGAGGTTTCAAGTTTCCACAGCCGTGACCCGGGTTTCCTGCACCGCAGTGGTGAACGGTTCGGTGGTTCGGTTTTGTTTCGGGTCTCGGTTTCAGCTTAATCTCAGTTTTGGGTTCGGGTTACAAACTCCGATTCGAGTCAGAGCTTGTTTTAGTATCGGGTCTGGTTCGACTCAGGTACAGGGTCCTGGTCAGTTGTAGACGACTCGGTCCAACCCGGTTCGGTTCGAAGTTCAGACTCGGGTTCACTCTCGGTTCAGATTCGATGTCCGGTTCGTTGTTTAGTCAAAACTGGTCAACCGTGGTCAACGGATCGACGCCACTGTTTTGGTATCGATTCTTTTACTCTATTCGTTTCAATCTATTCCGTATTATTATTTTGTTTCTTTGGTGAAACTGTCGATAACATGTTACAAAAAGGAAAAGAAAGAAAGAAAATAAACTAACAGTTATGCTTGGTTGTGTTTTTAAATAAAGTGGAAGATGAACTGTAAATTGGAACTTATATGAAATAAAAATTCGAAACAAATGAGAAGTGGGCTAAAAGTTGAGTTCATGTTAGTGAATTTGATTAACTAATAATATGTTTGAATAAACTACTATCTCTTTTATGGAATGGAGATGGTGATGACGTTGTTGTGCTGCTGTTGCTACATTATGTTAGGCAATTTAGTATGTATGTATTTGACACTTGCAAGTGTGATACAGCCATGGCGGATTTCGACAACTTACGATTTTTTTTTTACAAATCTAGTAGTATAGATCAGTGGGTAACATGGTTGGGTTGTATAAGGGGTCACGTGTTCGAACAGACAAAAGGGCATAGGTCTATCGGACAGGGTTAGTCCCTCTTACTTAACCCAAATATTCTAAATGTGAAAAACCAATATACACCCTACATTATTTTCAATATCAGAAAGATGAATTTAAGGAGGGTATAGTGTGGTATTTCATATTTGAAGTATCCCTACGATTTGCTTCTGTCCTTGTTTTTTTCTTGCTTCACAACTGCAACACCCGATCAGATTTTTATTAGTTTTTAATTAATTACCGGATGGTAGTTAAATAGAGATTAACAAAGGGGTCAAAAGATTTTCATAAATAGACGTACGAGTTTGTTCTGTTGTGAATCTTTCTCTGTTGGTTCAACTTTCGGTTATCTTCTATTTATTTTTCCTTTGCTGGTATCTCATTCCTGTTTTGTCAAAACCCGTTTTGTAAAGAACCAAAATGGTTATTTTTAAAACGACCCATTCTGACCTGGTTGCCCACCCGACTTGCCCACTTTGTCAAGTATAACTAAGATGTCGTGTGTGTTCAATATAATGTGCAATATAATATTTTAGAACTTAAAGCAATTTCAAGTTGAAGATCACATTGTTAATTGTTGTGACTTATTCTCTTTTTGAATTTTTGGTTATAAGCTACTAACAACTAGGGATGAGCACGGTATCCGTTCGGTACCAAAACCGGGAAAAGTAGGTACCGGTGTGTTACCCGTAAATACTGGTACCATACCGAAAAACAGAGAAAGTGAGTACCGTACCGGTACCGAATATACCCGGTACGGTACCGGTACCCGGTACCAAATGCTCATCCCTACTAACAACTTCCCATATCCTGTTTCATTGACAAATGCTATAATTTCATAGAATCTTGAGGAAAACTTATTAGTTATATGATGTTTATTTTCCATAAGTTAAGTTTAAGTTCCAATAAGATAAAATGACAGACACTTCTTTATGTATATCTATTATGTGTTACTTTTTATTATATACTTCTTTATAGATGTATAGCACTGTTTAATACTTCAATCCACCATTAGAGGTTTTGAATTAATAACTTTTGTTTTTCATTGTTTTAGGGCGTTGTTGTGTCATCAACACTTGGTGGCATAATAGAACTACATTCAGATGATATTTCTTATTACTGTAATAGAAATATTACACTTGGTGCTTGAGTTAGCGACATTGGTTTAGTTGTCAGTATGATTGGCAGGATTGCTGGGTCAACACCAGGTAAGGGATGAACCTTATGAGGGTATTTTCTATTAATAGTGTCTTCGCTTGATTGTAGAATGATAAACTAGCCTACTAGGTATAATATGGTCCATTTACTAAGTCATCAGGCAAGCATAAACCTATCATTATTTTGCAGATTAGGCACTTCTTTAAAATGGTTGGAGTTCAGAGCATGTGCTTTTGCATACAAGTACTAACTGGAGTACATCAATTCTGCGTACTACTCCATGTTAAAATAAGACGTGTTTAAAATGTGTAATATTTCTAATCTATTTTAATCTATTTATAGTTAATGCATTTCATCAACCGATCCATGAACTACTAGTATATATAAGGAAGTCACTTTGTTCGTGTTCTGTATTAGTTTATTTAGTTTTTGATGGCTTCAATCTATTTGAATCTGTTTGCTTAAATACTCATGGTTGTTTTGTCTTAGTTAAACCCGAGCGCGGCGCAACGCGCGCGGGTTATAAACCTAG